>CP049712.1:16617357-16662728 GCA_004148225.2 Heterodera glycines | reverse complement strand
ACGCGTAAAATGTCATGGGACGCGTAAAACCGACTAGAACCCCCAATTCATTCGCCCATATGTATGTGGTATTTGTGTAAACTGAAAATAGTAAACTCATTTTTGGGAGTTTGATCACTTCCTGTGAATCAAATAATGTTGTCCCGTTAAATTTATCGAAACCCAAAAAATCAATATTTTGTATGCCTAAAAATCTGAAAAAATTCATTCTAACCGAAATTTTGATGCTGATCAAAAAACATTTTAATTTGAATAGATTTTTATGTAAAAATCGAGTACTGAAGTGTCCATTTTCAACGGACACTCAGTTATCCATTGTCAAAAAAAAAAAGAAGGAAAAGCCATAAAATCCAATTTTACTTGGTAAAAAACTAGGTTTGGCTTAAAGTCATATGAGAATGTATAAAACTATTTTTAAATTCCGACAAAGGTAAAGCCGATGCCCGGAGGGCCCCCGGTCGCGAAAAAGCCCATGCGAAGATGCTCCTTTGGCTAAAAACTGTATGTCGCAAAAATGAATGAAAAATGCCTTAAAATTGGTCTATCTGTGTACAGATTTTCAAAAAATTTTTAAAATGCTTGCAATAAAAGGCAACTTAATGACTTATGCCTGGATCATTCAACTCGAGGAACGAAATGTGCAATCATCCAATGATATATAAAAAAATCAGATATTAATACAAAATTCAATAATTTATTGTAGGGTTCGAGCCCCGCCCCCCGTCCTAGGGACGGGACAGGTTTTTGGCCTCACCCCCGCCCCCGAGGGGGTGGAAAGTACACCCCACTAAGAATGACATATTCTTGGGATAAAAGGCAAAAAATATATACAATTTTGAATTTTTGGCAATGGTAAAGTTTTGTGGTTTCTTCGAAAAATAAAATTAAAAAATTCGGAAGTGCATTTTCTAGGCTAAAAAAATACGTTGATCACGAATCTGAGCTCGGATTCTGCAAAATATTGATTTTGTCTATGACTTTTCATCAAGTACTTAATTTTTCAAAAAATTTTAAGAAAGTTAATCGGACGTAAAAAAACTCATACCCATATGTTGTAGAGCACAAAAAGAGCGTACGGGGTCCGGGGTTCGAGCCCGCTTGGCTGCGGCTTATTTTTTATGATATTTGATGAAAAATCATAGACAAAAACATTGATTTCGCATGATCAGAGCTAAAATAAAATTTCTGAAAAAGTCAAGTACTTGATGAATAATCATAGATAAAATCAATGATTTTGCAAAATCCGAGCTCAGATTCGTGATCAGCGTATTTTTTTAGCCTAGAAAATGCCCTTCCGAATTTTTTAATTTTATTTTTCGAAGAAACCACAAAACTTTACCATTGCCGAATTGTTTAAACATCTTTGACAAATTTTATGAAATAAAGTAAACAGTGCTTTAAATCTTCTAATAGGTTAGTGCTTCAACAATACTCGATTCACAATTATTTAATTAGGACGTAACAAAATATTTTCAATAAAATTATTTGCAGTTGTAAAAATTAATTTTTTGCTTTTAATATTTATTAGGTGGGAATGTCATTTTTAGGCGAATGCCTAAAATTTCTTTGCATAAATAAGCACAAAAAATGACGTTTTTCACTTGGTAGAGGACCAGATTCGTGCTAAGCGCCTCGGATTATCCAGGAAAATATCTTTTTAGCAATTTATAAAAAAAATTTCGGGACCAATGATCTTTACCATTGCCCTTTTTGCTTTGCTGCCAATTTTCAGTAGTTTGGAAAATTCCATATACAATAAAAAAGAGAAAAAAAATTGTGTTTTTTTTCATCCGAATCAGACATAGCCCAGGGGAAAAACGGCGGTGATTTTCTCGGGCCAATCGAACAGTCCGTAGCTGCGCTGGATGTTGTAGAAGAAAAGCCAACCTGTGGAAAAAGCAAAACATAAATTTGGAATGGTATGCAATTGAAAATATCAACAAAAAAAAAAATTTCCGGCGGCGCCTATCGGCCGTCGGACTACCAAAAATTCAACAAAATTTCAAATTTTCTAATATTTTAGCCTAATTTGTAAAAGCATTTTTTCTTAAAAAAAGACAAGAAAAATGGAAAATTTTTTATTTTAATTAACACTTTAGAACTTCATTTAAATATCTGCACTCTCAGAAAAATTCAAGTTTTTTTGTAGGGTGTGAATTTGCTCTTTTTTTCCATTTTAGCACTTTGTCCACCGCCCACCCCCAATTTTTCGTGCTTCGCTAATTTTCTCCCCGGCGATTGTGTCTGTCGTCAGCATTGGGCTGCCAAAAATTCATTGATTGCTTTAAAAAATGGTTTAATTAAAAAAAAACGCAAATTTTTGAACAAAATCATGGGACTGACTATCCCTCGTGGGAAGTGGTACCAACAAGGAAAATCGGGAATTTCAGCGAAACACTGTTTTTCCCTTAAAAATTTCAGGTGCGGATGGGGGTTTTTTTGGAGGGCGGGGGGGGGGGGTTCATATTCGTTGTATAAAAGAAAATATCAGACAGCAAAAAATGCAGCGAAAATAATTTAAAAACGGGGGTCATCAAATTTTTACCAAAATTTGGGCCAAAAAAAAGTCGCTCTAAAAATTCTGATTTTTTTTTTGCGTCCAGCGCTGTAATTTGGCCCAAAGCCACGCGTTCCCCCCCCCCCCCCCGCCACCCCTTTGCCCCAAAATTTGTATAAAAACCTGTCAAAAGGAGCCCCCAGCACAAAGCGCCGGTCGCCGACCAACAAACGTAGCGCCGAATTTGTGCCGTCTCGGCGGTGGCATTTGCACCGGAAGGAAAGGCGTAACTGAAAAAAGGGGTGAAATTAGAAAAATAAAAGGCCATAAGAAAAGCGCAATTTGGCGAAAGTGGTCACGTTCGACCAATTTCCCGGTCCGAATTTTCGAACAAAAAGTAAAAAAAAAATTCAAATTTTCGATTTTCACATTTTAATTTCAAACTTTGTTTAAACACACGAATCGAAGCGGAAGTCATCTTCACTTTCAATCAAAGGTCATTTAAAACATTAGACGAAAGGGAAATTTGAAAAATATGAGTTTTTGACTTTTTTTTCTAATTCGGGTCCGGGGTTCGGAATTGGCAACGGATTCTGACCAGCGATTCCGAAAACCCCTGGGAACATGTTTTCGTGACTTTTGAAAACATAAAAAAATTTCAAAAAAAGGGTGGGGGAGGGGCAAAATTTACTATTACCAAATTTTTAACCGAACAATCCTCAAAATGGTCATTTTTGAGGTAATCCTTCGGAGTTTTTTAGGGTAAAATACGCTGTGACCACGAATCCGAGCTCGGATTTTGCAAAATCATTGTTGATTTTTTTTTTTACAAAATTTTTCCTTTCTAACATTTTTTGGCGGTAAATTTCAGGGCAATTACTTTGTTGAGACTAAACATTTTCATTGCTTTTGTTATGAATGTCATTTTTTAGTTTTTTTTATAACATACTTTTTTGCGTGAAAAAGGAAAACCAAATTTTAGAAAACAAAAATTTTCAAAAGAAAAATGAAGTAATTGATGAAAATCCCCAGACAAAATCAATGTTTTTGCAAAATCCGAGCTCGGGTTCTTGATTAGTGCATTTTTTTTACCCTAAAAGTTATTTTTAAGAAAATTTTTATATATTTTTTTCCGTCGAGAGACCAATTCCGAAAAATTACCATTTTTGATATGAAAACCCTGTTAATAAAAGGCACAACACTAAATGGCCAAAGATAAGTGCCTAATTTGGGAAAACCTTACACTTAAAAAAAAGTAATTGCCTTGCCAAAATCGTTTTTTGAGCAAATTATTTTTTTTTAAATCCGAAATAGTAGCGCCCATGAATCGTAAGTAATCCAAGCAAAAAAGTGCCAGAAAATGATTAACAAACCGAAAAAACCAAATGGCATTCACCGCCCAGAGAAGAGGGAGACAGACGAAGCCCACATGGAAATATCGACGGCACAGCAGCAGCCGATCGGCACCACTCAACTTTTGCAGATCAGCCATTAATCAAACAAAAAAATAGTGAAATTGCTGCTGAAAAAACAAATGGAAAAATTTGGGGTACTTGTGCAGTTTACATCCCATAAAATTTTTTTTATATATATAAATTTTTTAAAACCAATTTTTATAGATTTTCGGGGTCGCTGATCACGAATCTGAACTCAGAGTCGTGTTATTTCGAATCCCGAACCCGAATTTAAACACCTGCAAAAAATTTTTGCAAACGTGATTTTCACTGGCGCTATTTAAAAAGAGTAAACTTTTGAAATTTTTTTTGGTCCAATTTTTTTTTTGTTTATTTTTAATGCAGAATTTGCTTTTTTACCAGATGGTACGCATTTCACGCTATTTAATAATTGATTTTATGGCGAATAAAAGTATATTCACGATTTTTTATAAAAAAAAAAATTTTCAAAACAAACGGGTCCCCCCTATGGTTTTTGATAAAATTCAAAAATCCAAAGTCTAAAAAGTATCTTTTTGAAATTTTTTTCACTTTGTTTTCAATTATTAAATAGCGTGAAATGCGTACCATCTAATAAAAACAATTTACATAAAAATAAAGAGAAAAAAAAATTAGACCAAAAAAAGTGGAAAAAAAATTTCAAAAGTTTACTCTTTTTAAATAGCGCCATTTTCACTGATTTCGATTCAATAACCAATTCAAATTTTATGGGGGCGTAAACTGCACAGGTACCAAATTTGGCAATAAAATTGTGCCAAAGTATTTGTGTATTATGCATATCAGGGAAATGAGCTCCTGTACCAAAAAGTGATATCATTCGAAAACTCTCGAGGAAAAAAAGCTTTTCCGAAACAACTGCTAATGGATGTACCAGAGAACATTACAAAAAGATAGGATGATTTATGCCATTATCAAGGGCGTAGCCAGACCCTTGGCTTCGGAGGGAGCTGAAGTCAAAAAACTCAATTTTTAGGGGTGTATTTTTCTTTTTTCAGTCGATTTTTAGGGGTGTATTTTTTCGTTTGTTTTTTTAAATCCCGAATTATGGGGTGTATTTTACAAAAATTTTAGTCGTTTTTCTCCAAAAAATTACTATTTTTTGCCATTTTCGTCTCCATTTATTCAAAAATATGGTAAAATGGGGGTCCTGCGGTGCCGATAGGCGCCGCCGGGAAAATTTTTAAGTATTTTAATGCAATTTTGTTAAGAAAATTGCTTAAAATTTCAAAAAAGAAAATTTTTACTTTTTGGGTTTCGGGGGGGGGGCTTTAGCCCCCTCAGCCCCCCCCCCCCTGCCTACGCCCTTGGCCATTATGGAATATTGAAAGGATTTGTGAAAAAAATCCAATTTTCCACAAGGTATCGCATTTCTCAATTTTGTTAACTTTGCCAACGGTGTCGCATTGTACATATGCATTGACCAAGTTAGAAAAAAAGTAATGGCCTAAGAAACGGGGGATTTGTCTTTTATTGGAGGCATAAAAGAATGGTTAGATGCTTTGTTTGTAACACGGAAAACCGGAAAAGAATTAAGGAAAAAAAGAGATTTTAGATTCTGTAACAAATTTTTGTTTATAAAGCCATAAAAAGATGTTCCGAGAGTTTTTGGGGTCGCTGATCACGAATATGTCATTCATTTTGGCCAATTTCGAACAGTAGACCCGAAGTTGAAGAAAAGTAGAAAATCCAAATTTTTAAAAATTCGTTTCGAAATGTACTTCATTTCTAACTTCAATCAGTGAATAAAATTGTTTGCCTTCATTTTAACTTAGGTATTTACTTAGAGAAAACAGTAATTTTAATAAATTTAAACCCTACATTTGAAAATTTTTTGCCCCTATTTTCGCCCCTTTTCGCGAATTTTTTGCCCCTATTTTTAGGACTCTATTTTGGGCTTTTTCGCCCCTAAAAATCCGCGCGCTAATTATAAGGTTTTCGGGTCGCTGAGCACGAATATGACATCTATTTACCCAATTCCGAACCCCTAACCCGAATTCGAACAAAAAGTCGAAAACTTGTCCTTTTTGTAAAGTGTTAAAATTGTTTCCAAACATGTACAGTTGGGTCGGGGTCAGTTTGGCGCGGACCGTTTTGGCGTCGACAATTTTGAAATATGATAACTTTTTTGTAAACTGACGAAATTTTTGAAATTTTGCAGGCTAATAGACAAGGTTGCCAGATTAAAATTTTAAAAAGCCTCATTTGGCAGGCAAAAAAGCCTCATTTTGGGTCAAAAAGCCTCATTTTTACAAAATGTATTCTAAACACGTTTAAAATGTTCAAATGTTATACCGTATATGCTCTAATTATAGCCCAGTCTCTATTAATCCCGCAGTCTCCAATTATCCACCAGTCTACGAGGTGTTTTGAAAAATAGTCCCTCTATCATATTCCCCCAGTCTCTAATTATCCCCCCTTTTCTGAGAAGGTTGAAAAATAATCCCCCATGGGCTATAATTAGAGCATATACGGTATTTTTGATTGTCCATGATCAATAGGGAGTCCAATTATATGGAAATCCATATTTTTTCCTGGACTCTGGGAGGCCTGAAACGCACGAAAAACATGTTTTTTAGCTCGGTTTGAAGCTTCTAGAATAGCTTTCTATATCCATATTTTTCCATATTTTCGCATTTTTGTCCATATTTTATGTCCATATATTGGCATTTTTCCAAAAAACCCCTATTAGAACGGCCCCATGAGGTAAATCGGCCTTTTTGACTCCTAAGGACCGAAAAAATTTCTGAAAAAGACATTTTTTAGCAAAATTTTGTCGAAAAAATTGATAAATTTAAATTTTATTAAAAATTGGTTAATTTATATAAAAAATAAGCAAAAAATGGAAAATTTCGATTTTTTGGTCGATTTTCTCAAGAAATTGCTTTTTTTTCTTCTAAAACGAGTTTTTATACCGTATTTAGCCATTTCTGAAAGTGTTACTTTGTGCCACCAAATCTTGTTCCCTATTATAAATTTGCTCCCCTTACCTCGGTTGATGTTGAGCGTTCCTTTTCCATTTATAAGTCAACCCTTGCCGATAATCGAATGCGTTTTTCACCCCAAAATTTGGAAATGTATCTCATATGCAATTTCAACCAATAAATTTGAAGAAATTTTACATTCAATTTTGAAAAATTTATGTCCATATTTTGACATTTTTGCCATTTTATGTCCATATTTTGCGATTTTTAGTCCATATTTTGCAATTTTATATCCATATTTTTGGACTCCCTAATGATCAATTTAGCATTTTTTTTTTTTGTTAGAAATAAGCATTTTTTGGGATTCTGAACATGAAAAACGAAGTTGATTTTTTTGCGGCGCTTTTCCCAAAAAACTTTTGGGGCGCAAGGGGGGCCGGCGGTGCCGATAGGCGCCGCCGGGAAGAATTTTGCAATTTTCAATGCGATTTGTTAACAGATTTTGTCCGAAAAAATGACCAAATTTTGCGATTTTGAGCAAATTTTTGCTTGTAAATTAAGGATTTTTACGGTCCGGCGGTGCCGATAGGCGCCGCCGGGGGAAAAATTAAGAATTTTGACCATATTTTTAGCATATTTTCACTTAAAAAATTCTTTAAATTGCCAAACATTATGCCAATTTATCAAAATTTAAAAGACTCTGAGGATTTTCCCCAAAAGCCTCAAAAATCCTCAAAGTTTCTCAAAAAGCCAAAAAATCCTCAAATCCTCATTTTCCAAAAAAATCCTCATTGACCTATCAAAAAGCCACAAAATGAGGATAAATCCTCAGATCTGGCAACCCTGCTAATAGAGAATCTCAAGAGCTATCGAATGATACCAAAAATATTGAATTTGGTTGCTAATGAGAAAAGTTGTTCGCAACGGCGCCAAAACAGTCGGCGCCAAACTGACCGGTTCCCTGTACAGCTTACGAACCATACCAAATTCGTTTGATTTGGTTGACCTTGGAAAATCGCAATTTTAAAATCAGCATTTGGATTTTTGGAAAAATTTTTCCAAACGAAAAAATCAATGCAATGTTTTTGCGGCACGCTATCGCTCTATTGCAGTTCACACGACCATAAAATATTTTGACAACTTTAATGCAACATGACTTTTTTTAGAAACATCCAAATTAAACATTTAAAAAGAATTTTTTTGTTTTTTTTTGAAAAACATAGTGCAAGTCAATTATTTCTTCTGCATTTGTGTCATCACATCAATCATTGGAAAAAGGGCAAAGTGCGCTACATAATTGAGAACCGATTGGATATTATTTTGTTGCACTTTGTGACATTTTAAGTAGGGTTGCACGGGCCCGGGTACCCGACCGGCTCGGGTCGGGTAGACGGGGAGATAAGCAAATGTGAGGAAGCCAAACGGAAATTGATCAAAGTGGACAAAGATGGAAAGAGAAAAGTGATCAAAATTGAAGAAACAACATTGATGAGCCATCAAATTTGATCAAAACTATGGATCGTTTTCTTCTATAAAATGATCAGTGATTACCGGCAAAAGAAAACGAAGTGATTTGATGGAAGAGGAAAAAACAAAATGTTTTTTTTTTGACCATGAATGGACTAATTTTTTGTTTTTTTAAATAATAATCGCAAATTTTTTTAACTTGAATCCATTTAAAAATAAAATTGCATATTCATAACGAATCCCGGCATTTTGAGCATACCGGATCCTGGCCCAAAAATTTTCGGCCCTCCCATTTCTAATCCCGGTTTCTTTTTCATACCACGGTAATGCTAATTCAAAGCAGAAAAATAAATTTAAACAAAATAAATTGTAATGAGGTAATAAATAAATGACAGAACTAATATAAAACAAATCAATTACAGTAAGCAATCATTTGTCTTAATTTCTTCTTTCTGTCCATATGCCGGGCCGCTTGCCGCTTCTGCACAACATCATTTCCCACCAGCACAATATGGTCATTGTTGCAACAGTCAAATTAATTATGGTAATTAGGCCGAGTATGATGAGGGACAATTGGTTGGTGATTACGGTAGAATGAACAGGCATTGCTACTGTATGCTTCAATGCGGTGTTGGCATTTTGCAAAGTGGCAAGCATTTGCGCATTCTCTACGACCTAACCAAAAACAAAAGTTAATTAATTAATTAATTAAAACAATTAATTAATTATTTTTTCAATTTACAAAAATTTGCTGTGCATAGAAAATCAAAAAATAATTTATTTTTTAAATTTGTTATATATTTTCATTTTTTCGATTATACCAAAAAGAGGTTTTTCATTTATATTTTTTAAATTTTGATTTTTTGGAAATTTAAAATCTCAAAAATTTCTTTTCGCTAATTAATCTTTGTGCTTAATTTCATTTTTTAATCTAATTCATCGCCAAAAAAATTAATGCTTATATGTTCACTAAATATTAATGAATTCTAAAAAGTTTCATTATTTGCTATATTATCCCTTAATTAATAAATTATATTGCCTAAAATTTGCATAAAACCGACCATAATTGGTCTTGTGAACACGTCCACCTTCGTGCCACCATTTTGTTCATCTCCAATAACTTGGCCACTTTCGTTTTGCTGTGCTTGTGCAACGCTGCGCACCTTTCGCTGCCTTTTCGACTTGCGTCTTCGAGTGGTGTACTGCTCGGTGACGGTGTGCCGTGGCACAGTTGCGGCACACTTTGGCGGTGTTATGCCAGCGCAGCCATTGTCCAACTTTAGGCACAATGTAATTTGGCACTGAAAAAAGTGGACAAACGAATAAATGAATGCTGAATTAATATCCGAAAAATAAAATAGGCAAAATGTTAGTAGGCGCTTCGTATGGGAACCGAACCTTACGCCTCCATCCATTCCCAACAGGGCTGCTTGGCGTAATTACGGATTACTGGAAATTACGGCGTTTTTGGACCCCCCCCCCCGTCATTATGGATTACGGAATTCGGTAATTGAGAAACTGATGCCAATAATTACGGATTACGGGTTTCCATAACTGGAAATCCAGTCACGCCCAGCCATGTTTCTCAACCATTTAGCTATCCCTGGACATTCACAATTTTTTATAGAATTGATTTTAATTTGCCAATAAATTTTCTTCTTGAACATTTATTAAGAATTTACCTGAAACTGTAGCACAGGGCGGTCTGCATACTGTAGGAAGGGGAATCAATTACTGGTAATTAATTGGAGATTAAAATTATGTAAAAAATTACCAATAAAGATTGACATTAAATTGCTAAAAAGCACTTATAGATACTTAATTTAGCCGCTTTTAATTCATTTAGCCTAATTTTGTGAGTTGGACGATTCAGCTTCAATTTTTCCAAAAAATGTAAAATTACCAACAAAAGAATCTTGAAAGTAAGCGAAAGTTTTGAAAAAATTACAATATCTTGAAGCGACTTTCCTTTCTTATTTTATGACGTGCCAAAATGTGTGCCATTATTTTCAGCCTTCAAATAATTGGCAATGATCTTGGACTACCTTGAACACATGGTATTCCTTGGTGGCCAGCCTCAATGTGCTGTCGTAGTCGGGAGTGCGCAACAGTACGGCATCCAAGCCACAGCCACGCGAGTCGAGAATGTCCACCCGATCACCGAAACCATTATCAACCGAAAACAAAATTGACTTGCAGAATTCAATAAATAAAAAATTTAAAAAATTTATTTGCTGGTTGTTGTTGCCAATCAAAGTTGCAGACAATGATCAAATTACATTATAATTAGTGGGGTAGGTCACGGTTGTTTAACCGAACCAAACCTCGAAAAACGGGGGCCCAAACCCGGCCTAACCAAAAACTGGTGATAACGGTTTTTCATTTAAAAAAAATTCATTCTTAAAGGTCGTGGTTATTATAAATGTAATCAAAAAACGGAATGTTTAATTAATGTTAATTGTCCAATTAATTTTTAATTAGAAAAACTTACAAAACACGAGTGGACAAGCATTCCGAATTGATCACCGTTCAGCTCCTCCACACATTCCCACCTATGGAACACGCTTTGACCTACAAAAAATAATTAAACTAATTAGTTTATCAATGCATCATAATGATAGACAGTTTTAATTTTTATAGATTGTTTGAATTACAGAAATTTCCAATTACTGCCCAAATAATTACTGTAAATTTATAGTGCTCGATCGCCTTGCAAACTTACTGATACTTAAATAAAACTATTTTTTTCTATGAAAAAAGAAAAATAATGAGTTACCAAGGACGGCATACTGTACTACCGGGCCATTTGCATGGTCCTTGCGCAGTGTGTATTCACAGCGTGGCATTTGGTACACTTGTTGATAGAATTGGGTTGTGATTTGACTGAAATGCAATTTCCTTTTTATTAAAAATATAAAATTAAATTAATTTATAAAATATTTCGCAAAAATTTATTTAACCATAATTAAATTATGAAACTTCTAAAAAAAATTTTTTGCCTGACTTCCATCGGTACTTTGACTTCTTTCTCAGCCTCCATGTAAAAGCATTGAATTTTAACCATTTGGTCAACTTTTGTCATGAAACTACAAAAATTGAGCAATAAATTGTGTGAATTTTTAATTAAATTAATTCGTTTAAAAATAAATTGTTTTAAATAAATTAGAATTTTACACTGGATGGAACATAAAAACAACCTAAAAATAATAAAATAATTTATTTTTTTTTCAATAAAACTTTTAAAAGATTTACCGCCATCTCTACAAAAATTCCACGGGGATTAAGCTGAAAATAAAGCCAAAGGAATTGAAAATTATTTATAAATTAATTAAAATATTTAGTTTAGAAAATAAATTCTTCATTTTACCGATCGATATCGACGCACATTGCAATTTCTGAATGGCACGGTGATGCCAATGATCCTGGAAAATGCCATTTTTATGAACAAATTAATCAAAAAATGGTGCCATTTTACCCCCATCATTCTTAAAAAGTTAAAATTAATTTTTCAATTAAATACTTTGGGTCGGGAAAGTGTTCAGGTCCCGCCCGGCATTCGGCACGATCAAAATTGTCTTGCACAAAAACAATGCCATCAAACTGTTTTTTGGTGCTTGCGCGCACACCAATTTTGTCCGGTTCACAAATTATTTCAGGCGTGCCAGGGTCTTGGAAAAATATTTTTAAATTAAAAAAAAAATTATGGCGAGGTAATTCAAAGAGAATTTTCGTAATACTGAATACTAATTAATATATATTTAACATTTTTACTAATTTTTATTTGCGTATTTTGTTTTTGTTTTTTCTCTGTTCATTACGAACTGAGGAAAGAAAGTTTTTTTTTATAAGAAAATTCTAAGAAAAATTTTTTTGATGTATTTTCAGCGATTTTTTGGAAAATTTTTTGAAAATTCTTTGTAATTCCCCATAAAAATTTCGCAAAAAATGTTTTTTCATATTTGTTAGAATTTTCTTATAAAAAGTCTTTCTAAGACTTTTTTTTCTTGATGCCAAATTTCATAAATTTCTCAGATACAAATATGGAAGGTTTTATGGAAAGCAAAATATACACGCAACAAAAATTGGCAAAAAAAAGAGAGAGAAAGGGAATGGGGAAGGAGTTTGGTGAAAAGAAACAATTTTTTGAGTATTTGTTTTCCCCGTGTTTTCTTTATCAGAAATTTTCATGGATTTTCCCAAATTATCCGTGCAAAATGTGCTGGTGTCAAAAAAAAAAATCCGGTTACTGAATTCAGATTAAAATTCTGTTTGTTCAATCAATTTTAAAAATTTGTCGAAATGTTTACGGAATTCGGTGCTGCACATGTGCCAAGTGATTGAGTCGGCCAACGATTTGTCCAACTGATCAAACGCTTCGACGGTGTGCACGCGAAGCGCATCGCCAGTGATCTGATGAAGTTGGCGAATGTTGACCAAATTGGTGACACCAATTGCGTACACCATCACTTGCGCATCGCGCAAACGTTTGGCTGAAAAATTAAAAAATAAATAAAAATTAAAAATGAATTAAAAAACTTCTTTTTTGGGACAAAATATTATTTTTATTATTTTAAATAAATTTTATTGGATTTTTAATTTTGGTTTGAATTAATAAAACTAATTTTTTTTGGGGGGGGGGACAAAATATGAATTGTTATTTAAAATAATTTTTTGTTCGATTTTAAAAATGGTTTAAATTAAATTTGTTTCTTTATGTATCTATTTAATTCTGTTTATATTTATTTCATTGATAGGTTTGCCTAAAACATTATTATAATTTTAAAAGTGTAAGATAATTTATTAAATATTTTTGAATTTAAATTTTTTTATCAAATAATTATATTGAAAATAAAAAAATATGACCAGTTTCTTCCACTTCATCCTGCGACTGTCCATCCGTGACCACAATAGCCACTTAAATAAATTTTTAATTGGAATAATTTTAAAAGTAAATTTTTAAATGAATATTTTAAAAATAAATTTATTAAATGAATAATTTTAAAAATTTTATTTCACCTTTTGGCACAATTCCGCCGCGTGCATTTTGGTAGCCATTCTCCAGCGCAAAATTCAGTGCTTTGCCGGTGTTTGTGGCACCGCCCAAATAGCGAATGCGTTGAATGGCCCATTCCAACTAAAAGTAATGAATTAATAATTAGTAATTAATTAAGGAATAATTAAATTAGTCCATAACATTTACTTGACTTTCACATGCGTATTGGTTAAGCGTGATTTCAAGTTGAGCCGATTCAGCAAATTGAATCACCGCTAAATGTGTGCCATCCGATGAAATGTTTAATCGGCGTGCCAAAAGTGCGACAAATTCAAGCTGCATTCGGAAAGTGTCTAAACAAAAATTTGAATCATAAATGAGGGTAGTGAAGAAATCAAAGTGAGATTTGAAAAATGATAAAATATATATATTATTTATTTTTGAAAATAATCCCGCAAAATTTTGGAATCAAACAAAAAGTTCATTAAAAAAATGTTATAAAATTTATACTCATAAAAATCCTCAAATTAAATTTCAAATAATTGACATGCATTTAATTTTTGTAATTTTTTTTTTTAAATTAAAAGAATTTCGGAATTTGGGAATTTTTTAAGTATTTTGTTCGCTTTCGTAAATTTTCGCTGGCAAAGAATGAGATTATTACTAAATAATCTTGATATGTCTTTTGTTTGCAATTCTGAAGCTAGAAGTTGATAAAAATTTGGCATTTTATAAGGTTCAAATCCATTTTTTGTAGTTTAGTGTGTTTAAGCAAATATTGAAATGATTTAAAATTTATAATTTGGCAGTTTTTAGTCCATATTTTTGTCCATATTTGGCCATTTTTGAGCTTTTTAATCCATATTTTGGGCATTTTTAGTCCATATTTTATGTCCGTTTATAACCCTAACTGATCACTTACCATCACCTACAGAACCAGAACCATCCAAAATGAGAAGAACATCAGCAGTGGTATTATTTGTACATTCTAAAAAATATATTAAAAATATATAAATAATTTATCGAAAAGAAATTTTTAAATTTATTTTTGATATTAAATTAAATTTATTTAAAAGTATTTTTTAGATTTTTTTTTTGCCTTTGATCAGTTCAGCATCAATTAGTCCATTGTCAATTGGAAAACAGAGAATTGTTGTCAAATATGTCAAAAATGGAAGAATAATTTGCAGATCGTTTACCCATAAATATTGATTCACATTTATTTGCATAATAAACTAAATTAAAGTGAAAAAGTAATCATTATTTTATTTCGTGTGATCGATCCGTTTTGAAAATCTAGATCAGTTAAGACGAAATTAATCTCCTGAAAAATGGAATTTCCTTTTTTGGGATGACTCTTCTGTTAAATGATCGCCCATTGCATTGATCAAAAGGGAGAAAAAAAAGTCAATTTTGAGATGGATTGATAGGAGGGGGAGCTAATGAGCTTTAATAGTGAACTCGCCCTATTAATCAGTTTAATGTAATAATATCAATCCGTTGAATCATTAAAAAAATTTTTTAAAGATTTTAAAAAATTTAATGGACATAAAAATTTCAAAGTGTCAATTTTTGAGGTGGAGTTACTAAGCATTCCGAGAATAATCTATTTAAAATTCATCGAGGAAATCCCAAATCAAGTGAAAAAGATCATTTTTGTGCTTATCAATGCGCAGAAATTTTAGGCATTTGCCTAAAAATGGCATTCCCACTAATAAGCAAATGAATTTTACAACTGGGAATAATTTCATGGAAAACGCTTTTTTATGTCCTAATTAAATAATAATGAAATATATATATATATTTTTAAATATTAATTAAATTTTAAATTCTTTCATATTTTTATATAAAAATGGTTTATCACAAATATGGAGATAAAATACCAAAAATTTTATAATTTCTCAGCACTATTTTTTTAATGCTAAGAATATTAAATCATCGCTATTTGTCTGTCAAAAATTCCTGGGTAAATTCTTGGCACAACAGAATGAAATGGTCGAACACAGCTTCGCTATGGACCATTTTGGGGCTGTATCATTGGCATTTCAATTATTTGCTGACGACAAATTGGGCAAGTGTTATGCCCAACTCGAAACCTAAAAAATTAAAAATTTTTATTTTTAAATAAGCATAATTCTTCGCACTTGGGATCACAAACAACAACAAAATTAAATCTATTTTAAACTTCTATAAATGCTCTGAACCTTGCGCCCATAAAATTAATTTATAATATTTTGAAAATTTTCCATTTCCATCGGATTTTCTCAAAATCTTAGAAATTAAATTCAAAAAATTGGGGGAACCTTTTGAGTAGAGATGACATTCAATTGCTTAAAAATAATAGATTTTATAAAATTATTTTTTTACAATTATATTTTTTCTGATGCTCACCATGTTATAATGCAATTTTCGTGATAGATGTGCTAAAATTAATATTAAAAAAATATTTAATAATATTTATTTACTTCGCACGAGGGCATTCGCTTCGCAAGTGTTCCGGCACCAATTTGATCAAGACAAATTGCACATTCCAATTCATTGTCCACAGGGATTGATGGGATTTGGTTGAAAAGATTTGCTAGAGTAAATTGGATTTTAAAAAATGCAAAAGCCAATTAAATATTCAATTTATTCCAGTAATTTTTACATGTGCCATCATTATGCACAATCCGTGCCATTGTTGGCATTTGCACAATCACTGCGTCGGTTGCCAAATTAATATTTTGTGGATTTCGTGAATGACAAAGTAAGAGCAAACAAACAACGAACAACAGCAGGGTGAAAAGTGCCAATAGAATTGTGAGAGCTGTTAAATTAATTCTAAGCATAGAATCGCGTTTTCGTCGTCGTCTTTTTGTGCCTAAAATTTTTAACCGTAAATTAATTTACACGAGAAAATTTGATGGTTTTTATTTGTATTAATAAATACAGTATATGTATATAAATTAATTTGTTTTTGTGAACCACGAGAGTCTCGACTCGAGAAAAGTCTCGCTTTTTTTTAGTCTAATTTTCCCGGCTTTGCCTGACGGCACCGTTGAGCGACCAATTGTTTTAGACTTTTCAAAATTTCACCCAAATTCTTAACGATGGAGGGAACGAAAAACGAAAACTTTTTACCTTTTCGTCTCTTTGCCGTGCCAAAATCGCCAATTTCGTTTGTCCGTGGCATAAATTGTAAAAACTTTTGAGTCCTCCTTTTATTTTTGTTGTTTGTGCAATTTCTTACACAAGCTTCATCGCAATTTTGTTCTTCCCATTTTTCGTGAGTTTGTTCGGCAGCTTTTTTGAACTATAAAAATAATTAATGCGTTCAAATTTTCGGTACTTTTCCGTTTTGGGGCCAAATTTTGATTTTTTAAATCAACAAAGGGCGCGAAGAATTGCAAAAACTACTCTCCAATTATTTCAGAGGAATAAATGCCACAATTTAACCAAAGATATTTTGTTTCCCGGAGGGGGGGGGGGATACCGCGCGCCCAAGCCTTTGGCCCCAAAACGGAAAAGTACCAAATTTTCTTCTCAGTTTAGCTAAAACTTAAAAAATAATTTCTTAATAAAAAAGAGGACTTAATTATTCAAAATATTTATTATTTTTTATCTAATTTTTTTTATGAACAAGTCATTACATAATTTTGTTAAGCTTTTTACGCGAGATTCGAAAACAAAAATAATTAATTATTTTCGGCAATAAAAATATTGCATAATTAACGAAATGAATTACTTGTTCCAAAAAATAGGTTGTTTCTTGTAAAAAATAATAATTTTGACCATTTTTTGACCATAAACGAAAATTATTTTGTTCATCAAATTCAATTCCATGACGTTTTGCAGCAAATTTTAGTGCAAATTTCAAACGGAGTTTGACCATTTTAATCAGAGAATCACCAAAATTTCCTAAATTTTATAGGAGGAAATTAATTATATTTATGTAAAAAAATAATTTTTAATTTAAATTTGTTTTTTTATAATAAAAAATTATTTTAACTTTAAATTAAAGTTATATTAAAAATTATCAAAATAATAGGAGTTTTTTTTATTAAAATAAAAATATTATTTGCTTTTACCCGATTCCATTGCCTTTTTAAGGCTCATTAGTGTAACAATTAAAGTGTCCATCACTTGGCTCAACGGCGGATCATTGTGATTAATTGATGCGATACGCTTTTTGATAAAATTGCATTCATCATTTTTTACCAAATTACAACAAATTGGTTTCTTTAATTGAGAAATTAAAATTTTATATGAATTATAATAAATTAATTTTTACTTCCGTTTTAATTGCCTCCAAAATGCCATACATTTTATCCGCTTCAGAAATAAATTTGGTCACTTGCATTTGTTCATCTTTTCAAAATTATAAAATAAATATATATTTTCTATGGATCTATCGGCATTTAGCGGTAATAAATTTAAGAAAATATTATAAAAATGAATAAATTTTATTAATTTTAATTATCATCATAATATTTTGTTGGCATTCCGTAACTCACCTTTGCCATACATTTGCCTAAGCTTTTCAAAAATTGAATTGTTGCCATTCTGTTGTTGTTGATTATCACAATTTGCGCCTTTTATTGAGTCAAATTTGGCTGTTTTTACGCAAAATGACAGCAGAAGAAACACAAAATTGCGATGCATTAAACTTTTTATATAATTAATAATTACAATTATTTTGTCAAAATAAATAATAAATTGACGATTTAATTCAGATTTATATTCTAAGAAAGCAGCAATTTTTAAGTAACATTTATTTGAATTAAATGGATTGATTTTTATTTCCGATAATTATAAAATTACATTTACATATGTAAACATATGAAAAAAACATGAATTACATTTTTTATTTGTGTGAATTTATTTTTGTTTGATTAATAAATTTAAGCGCTTCCGTTTTTTATCAGGACGAATAATAAAAAAATATTTCAATAAAATTCTTTTAAAAATTTCTTTTGTAAATTTGGCTGACTCCAAATTTAGACCATATTTGCCATTTGAGTGTTTTCAGCGTTTTGATCAGCTTCGTCTTCTTCGTCTGATCTTTCTGATTGGTGCTCCTCGTCAATTTGGACAATTACTGACGGATCATTTGAAGAATTTCCAATTTCGGCGCCTGAGGCAATGCCATGCATTTGATGCTCTAAATCTCAACAAAAACGGATTAAAATGGCGTAAATGCTTCTTCGAATTGACCATTTTGTGCCTCTGTCTCTGCCAATAATTGCTGGCGACACATTGGGCATGCATTGTGCCCGCCTTGGATCCTTGAAAAACCAAGAAATTACAGCCTAAAATCTTGGGTTTTAATTTCAAATCTGATATTTCGCCCGGTCACTGTCGAGAGTGAGTCTCGGTCTCGACCCATCATTAATTTAATCGCTGGTTAGTTAATTACCACGCTTTTATGCATTCGTCATGGAAAATATGCTTAAATGGAAATAAAAATATATTTGGTGACAATAAATTATTATAATTTTACTTCACATGATGGCAATTGTTTAACATGAATTCCGGCATGGATTTGATCAAGACATATTGCGCAATCCGACTCATTGTCCACAGAAATTGATGGGAATTGGTCAAAAGCATCGAGCAACACTCAAATTTATTAATTTTTTTTAAAATTTAAATAAATAATTCAAATACAAATAACACTGTACTTGAATTACTTAGGGTGTAACATAAGTTTCCGCACAACTTTTTTTAAAGAATTTTTTTATGAATATAAATTTAAAAAACCACAATCATGATCCGAAATATCTGACATTATTATTGAGAATGAGTTTGCTATTTATCGGGCAAGGGATAAATCCCATTAGAAAAGTATTTAAGGAGTTAGAGTTGATAATGTAAAAATGGTCATTTTCGAGGTATGTATTTTTGATGGCTGATTTAAAGAAAATGAAAAGAGATACAGAGGCAGAGAAAACGTGAGTAAATAGAGCAAAGTTAGGACTATAAAAAATTATAAGAAAAAAATTTTATTACTTCAAAAATGAATTATTGGAGGGCCGAGTCTAAAAATGGTCTCCAAAAACGGCATTTTTCAAGACCATCAAATAACAAAATGTTTTAAAAGTGGTTTTGGAAATTCCGAATTTAATTAAACTAAGTAAATTGACCACGCTGAGTCCGAATATGGCTTTAGATTTGGTCTCTGGGTTCTCAACAAACCTGTACAGCTCCAACTTCATGCATGGAGTTGGAGCAGTACAAGCTCAGGGGGTGCTAGGTCATTTCGCGACAAGTGCAAAAATAAAAATCAATAAAATTGGGCACTTCGCGACAGTGCAAAAATGGTGTAAATGGGGCGTTTCGCGACAGTGCAAAAATGGGCACTTCGCGAAACGTGCAAATTTAACCGAAAGAGACCGGGCCTCATCAGTACGGTGTCTCTTTGGGTTAATTTATTTAAATTAATTATTATTTGTGTTTCGGCCCTAAACCGTATACACACAAAGCCACAGCAATCAAGCAAAGCAAAATAAATTTTATTAAGCAAACTAAATATTTTATATTGGTTTTTAATTTAATCTTTTAACTAATTATATTTGAATATGATTAATCAACGTAATTTGTTAGTAGCATTTTTTAAATTTATTTTGAGTTTGCAAGGCTTCAACATTTGCATTATTCTGTGTAGAATCAGTTACACAAATACAAGTCTAAACGTTTTCCATTGGCTAAACAATATAGCAAGATAAGGGGAAGGTTTTCTTGGCCTTTGTGGATTTCTTTCTGCTTCCCGTTTGCATCCTGAAAACAGATCTTATGAACGTGGTGATGTTTTGTTAGTCGTTCAAAAAGATCGAAGATATATTCGGTTTTAAAATCTTCTTCCTGTATAAGCATTTCACCGCCGCTAATGGAAAATGTCAAGGGGAACAATGCCGATAATAAATCGTTATCTTAACGCAGCTTTTAAAAAGTTACTGTTTAAGGCCCTTATCGAAACAAAATTTCATAGCGACGAAGATTTTCAACAAGTTTCTAACCATTACCTAAGTAAAATTTCGTTTTTGCTTCTCGAAATGAATTCAAAAGGAACAGCAACAAAGAAAGAACAAAAACTTAGAGAGGTTAGTAAATTTCAAATCAAAAAGAGGTATGTTGTTAAGAGGAAACGCAAATTTACGAGCTCAGCGTCCATTTCGAATGAAGATGTTTCAAACGACCCTGTATTAGTGGAGAGTAGTACACGCGAAGAGTTTATTGAACCTGAATCATTGGAGATAATTCCTGATCAGATTACGCAAGCTCCATTTTATGAGTCAAAGCTTTTTTTGTTTAACCCACCAACAGTGGAAGACCAGCAACAAATTTGTAACACATGGGATTTAAGATTTGGTAGATATATTTAAATTAATTTTTTTATATAATTCCTATTATAGCCCACCCGACTTATTCTTTTGGCACTCAACGGGAATTTTTTGATTTAGAAAATCAAGTATAATTTTATTAAAATAGTAAATTGATTTGCTTTTTAATTGGTTGATTAATCATATTCAAATATAATTAGTTAAAAGATTAAATTAAAAACCAATATAAAATATTTAGTTTGCTTAATAAAATTTATTTTGCTTTGCTTGATTGCTGTGGCTTTGTGTGTATACGGTTTAGGGCCGAAACACAAATAATAATTAATTTAAATAAATTAACCCAAAGAGACACCGTACTGATGAGGCCCGGTCTCTTTCGGTTAAATTTGCACGTTTCGCGAAGTGCCCATTTTTGCACTGTCGCGAAACGCCCCATTTTTACACCATTTTTGCACTGTCGCGAAGTGCCCAATTTTTGCATTTTTCGCGAAGTGCCCAATTTTTGCACTGTCGCGAAGTGCCCTTTTTGCACTTGTCGCGAAATGACGTAGCACCGCTCAGGGTTAAAAGATAGGTCAGATTTAAGGCCATATTCGGATTCTACTGGTCTAATTTGTACAGAAAACCTTCTTTTTTGTTATATCAGGTTACTTTTTTGACCATAAAAAATCGAGAAAAATTAGTGGGCCAATTTTCAATTTTTGCATGGTCGGGAAAAAATACTAAAAAATTGAATAAGCAAATAAAAAATGAAACAATGGCATGAAATGAAAGAAGACTTTCTGACGAACAAAATAAAAAAAGAATTATTAAAATAACTGCAGAAATTACGGAGTTATGAATTTTTGAATTTGTCAAAAAAAATTGTGCGGAAACTTATGTTACACCCTAAGTATCATTTCGCTGAATTTGAAAATTGATCACATCTTCACATATAACTCGGCAAAAACTAAGTGTTATAATCGCGAAAATTAACCCTAACATTAACACCAAAAGAATTGTTATATTTGAATATATGGTCCGTTTTTGTCGTCGTTTTGCGTCTTAAATGATTAAAAATAATTATTAATTAATATAAAATTGTTATTTTTTATTTTAATTAATTGCACTTTTTCGCCTCTTTGCCGTGCCATCTTCACAAGTTTCGATTGCTTTGACCACAAATTGTAAGAAGCGTTTTGTTTTGATCATTTCCATTTTGATGTTCATTATTTGAATTATTTTGCCAGAATTTTTGCCATTTTTACCAAATATTTTCGTCTGAATTTATATTTAAATTTTAAATGTCTGTCTAAAAATAAAAATAATTTACATTGTTTGACCATTTTAATCAAAGAAACATAAAAATTTCCTAAATTTTTAAGTTAAGATTATATTAACGTAAAATATATATCAAAAATTATTTGTATTCTTTTTAATAATAAAATTATTTTAAATTTAAATTTAAGTTTGTATTAAAGCATAAATTAAGCTAAAATTTTTAGGAGAAATTAAAATTTATACAAAATATATTAATTTTTACTTCCGTTTTAATGCCTCCAAAAGCAATACATTTTATCCGCTTCACATATTATGTTGATCAATTGCATTTGTTGATCTTTTTAAAATTTAAATGTTTTTTTTTTTTTTTTGGAATTTTGCCTTTTAATATTGGATTTTTTAGAAATTTTCTCAAAATCAAAAATATTTTCTATGGACCTATTGCATTTACCGGTAATAAATTTAATAAACATTAAAAAAATGAATAAATTTTTATTAATTTTAATTCTCATCATAATATTTTGTTGGCATTCCGTAACTCACCTTTGCCGTACATTTGCCTAAGCTTTTCAAAAATTGAATTGTTGCCATTCTGTTGTTGTTGGTTATCACAATTTGCGCCTTTTATTGAGTCAAATTCGGCTATTTTTTGCAAAATGACAGCAAAAGCAACACAAAACAGAGCGATCCATTGTAATGCAATTTCTTTTGCTTTATGTAATAAGGAAAGAAAATAATTTTTCAAATTATTTAATTATTTATAATTTGTACGAAATTTGCCTTTTCCAGGGATATGTATATCCATTTAATGTCAAAAAATCAATGCAATTTATCTATTTTTATTTATTTTATTAATCTTAATTTAATTATATAATTATTTCCATTCAATTTCTTTTTTAATGAAAATTATTTTTATAAAAAAATATTTTTGCCTTAATGCGTAAAGAATTGGCGCATTGAGTGCCAACGAAAATTGCATCACATAAATACAGTAGGCGAGCACGTACAGTTGGGTGGTTGAGTCAACGCCAAATTCGGGTGAGCACCAATTTGACGGACCAAGTGGTCAACCAACCACAAAGTTCCACCAAAAAGATGACCATCAGCGAAAAGAGCACCTTCCGAGTGACCGCTTCATTGGATTGGATTTCTAAAAAAGAAAGTTAAAACTGATCAATTTTGGAATCTTTCTGTGAACTTTTTAGGCGCTATTATTAAATTTTCCGATCATCAATTTTGATCAATTTCTAAACCCTAACCCGAACTTGTGAAAAATTCGAATTCTTTTTAATTAGGTTAGTAAGTTGGAATTGGTATATGTTAGGTTCGTGATCAAAGGACCAAAAAAACTTTCGTGAACAAATTTTCATTACTAGACAAACCAAAATGGTAACCCTTTGGTTTTAATAAAATTCAAAATCGGTAGACTTTTATAATAGTGCCACATTTTCCCATAATGCAAAATTTGAATGAAATTAAACTTTAAAAAGCTAGTAAAAATTGAACATTGTATTTTTGTGCCACACCAACCAACACCTTTAAACTGTCTAAAAATTACAATAATAAATAAAAAAATAAAGTTTTTGGTTTAATTTTGCAAGATTAAACCGAAAATTATTTGAATATTCGGAAAATAAACTATTATAATAATTAAATTTATCTAGTTGATACTTTTGTAATTTCGGCTTACCACGGAATACCATATGGTTCAATGTTTTTTGGGTATATTTTCATTTGGGAAGCGGCGGTACAAATAGGCGCCGCCAGGTGAATTTGGAATTTTGTATCAATTTGTGTAGAGTTTGAACCAAAAAGCCGAATTTTCGAGCAATATAGAAATTCTTGAAAATTTCTTTTGGAAATATTAAAATATTAAGTTTTTGAGTAAAATCATTTATAAATTGCACTAAATTAAAAAAATATGTATGGCGCCTAACCTTATCTTACTTAATATATGTGTGTATACGAGAAAATAAATGCCATGTGCTGTTCATGTGAATCGTTTAGGAAATTGGCTCTAACAAATCAATTATATTCAATGACAACAAATAAATATTGATGAATTTTAATTTTTTCAGACATTTATTGAAAAATTTATTTAATATAATATAAATTATCTTTTTGAAAAGTTTCGCAAATTTGGAAAATTCTTTTAGTTTAATGGCCCCTTTTTGTGTATTATTATTGTTTTTATTGTCAGTTTACCTAAAAGAAGCAGAATTTGACGTAATTACATGCTTAAAACAAAATAAGTTGGCAAAAGGAAATGTGTCCTTTGCCACTTCACTTTCTGAAGGAATTAAACACACATTTAAAAACGGTGAGTTTAAACTAATTAGTTTAATTGACCGTTTATTTGATCGGTTGAGTTAATTAAGAATTGACCAATTTTTAATTAAAATTTTATTAATTGAATTTCTCATTTAATAAAGAAAGCAAAAATCACATTGAAGAAGAAGCGCAATTGGCCAATATCATCTGCGAAATTAACAAAAATTATCTCATTTTGGAAACATTTTTGACCGAAGTAATAAATATTTATAAATATAATTAAATATTTTGCTTCTTTAAAGAACCCTTTAAATCATTCAAATGGACATTTTTCTGTGGATGAATACAATTCCCTCCAAAAGCGTATCACATTAATTAATCTCAATGATCCGCCTTTGAGCCAAGTGATGGGCACTTTAATTGTTACACTAATGAGCCTTAAAAAGGCAATGGAATCGGGTAAAAACCAAAAAGTTATTTAATTTTAATTCAAAAATTAGTTTAAAATATTCTATAAACTTAAAAACTATTTAATTCTTTTATTTTGATAGACAACTTTGACATTATAAATTTTTTGAGGAATTTCGAATGATAGTCCTAAGAATTTGGTTTAAAAGAACAGAGTTAATGTGTCATAAAAATTCTGCGCCAAATTATCATGTTTTTCTGATTATGATGGAAATACATTAATTGCTTTATCTAATGGATATATTTAGTGTTAATGAAAAATTAAAAATATTTAAGGCAAAATTGATGGGGGCATAGAAAAAACGTTGAAACACCACTTGACATTTGCTCTAAATTTCGTTGCAAAACGCAACCGAATTCAATTTGATGAAAAAAATGAATTCACTAATTTGTCAAAAGATTCCAGTCGAGAATATTTTTTGAAAGAAATTACTGAATTTTTTGAATGGGTAATTATTTTTTAAATGATTTTTTGCTAATTTAATTAATTTCAGTCAAAAATTATTCTATATGGTAAAAAATGTGGACAAAAATGCGAAAATGAACAGGACAATGCAAATAACTTCAAAGATAAATCGAGAACAAAAAGATTTTTACAATTTGTCGCAAAAGCAATCGAAATTTGTGACAATGGCACGGCGAAGAGGCGAAAAAGTTAATTCAAAAATAAATAAAATAATCAAAACAATGGTCATATTACTTCATAAATATGTAAAACATATAATTGTGAAATATATATTTTAGAAAAATAATTTCATATATTTTAGAAAAATAATTTTATATATTTTAGAAAAATAATTTTATATATTTTAGAAAAATAATTTTATATATTTTAGAAAAATAATTTTATATATTTTAGAAAATAATTTTATATATTTTAGAAAAATAATTTTATATATTTTAGAAAAATAATTTTATATATTTTAGAAAAATAATTTGAACATTTTTAAGACGCAAAACGACGACAAAAACGCAACATAAACAAAACATTATCAAGCTTAGGATTTATTTTGACATTAATTTTATTACTGATTTTTGTTATGCTTACGCTTGGATCGCTCATGTTCATTTGCAATAATACGATTAATTTATTTCATCGGACAAGAGAAGCGATGAACAATTTTCGAGTTACAATAAATGACAACACAAGTACAGTGAAATTTGGTTTTTTATTATGTCATTGGGCCCCGGACTATAACTTTTTTTTGATTGTCAACTAAATCCGATAGCACTATGTATGCTCTATTAGCGTGAAAATGAAAAAATGATTTCAAAAATGACTGAAACTTTGTATTTTTTTTTGGACATTAGTTTGTTAAAATTTATGAAATTTTTTTTTTGAAATTTTGCAGACTTATAGACAGGGAGGGCTCCCAACTGAAAATTTTCAAAATCAGCATTTGGCCGACAAAAAATCATCATTTGGGGTCCAAAATCATCATTTTGGGAAATTTTACCACAAGTGAAGCAAAATCAATAAAAACGTTCGTTTTTTTTGCGGTTAGCTTTTTCCAAAAAACTTTTTTGGGCAGGGAGGCCGGCGGTGCCGGTAGGTGCCGCCAGGAAAATTTTTTGAAAAATTGAGTGAAAGTAGTTAACAAATTTTCACCAAAAATGAACGAATTTGGCCTTTTTTAGCCAATTTTATAAGAAAAAATTTAAATTTAAATTTTGATCATTTTAACAGATTTTCACTTAAAATTGACAATTTATTGGTCAAATTTTGAAAATTTTAGGGGAATTTGGTCGCCGGTGGTTACGATAGGCTAAAAATGGCCATTTTTAAAGATTTTTTCCAAAAAATCAGCATAAATCAGCAAATTTTGAAATTTTGCGCTTTGAACTTATAAAAATATTAAAAATGGAGAAATTAATTAGTTAATAAACAACTTAAGCAATAAATTTATAAAGAATTAAAAATTACACAATAGAAAAATCACGTATTGCCATAAATTTGAAATTTGGGAGTTTTTTGTAGCATTTTTACATAAAAATGGCCATTTTTGAGGTATTTTTCCCAAAAACCAGCATAAATCAGCAAACTTTCTCAAAAAAGGATCAAAAATCATCAAATCAGCATTAAAAAAACATCATTACCCCTCGAAAAGCATCAAAATGATGATAAATCAGCAAAACATGTCTGGGGCCCAAACGTGCGGGGCCCAACTGATAAAATGCTTAAAGGCTTATTAGCTGCTTTTGACCAATTCCCATCAATTGCTGTGGACAATGAATTGGATTGCGCAATATGTCTTGATCAAATTAATACAGGAACACTTGTTAAACAATTGCCATCATGTGAAGTAAAATTATAATAATATTAATATTTAAAATATGTTTCACTTAAGCATATATTCCATGACGACTGCATAAAATTGTGGTAATAAACCTACTTATTAGCGATTAAATTTAATAAATTAATGGATGGGCCGAGACTCACTCTCGACAGTGAACAGACTAAACACTAAAATTCCTAATTTAAAAGTTAAAATTTTATGCTGTAATTTCGTAATTTTTCAAGGATCCAAGGCGGGCACAGTGCGTGCCCAATGTGTCGCCAACAAATTTTGGCAGAGGCACAAAACGGTCAATTCGACGAAGCATTTTTGTCATTTTAATCCATTTTTGTTGAGATTTAGAGTATGAAATGCATGGCATTGCCTCAGGCGCCGAAATGGGAAATTCTTCAAATGATCCGTCAGTGATTGTCCAAATGGAGGATGAGCACCAATCAGAAACATCAGCAGACGAAGATGAAGCTGATCAAAACGCTCAAATTGCGAATATTTGAAGCATTAAACAGCGCTTTTATTATTTGAATAATAGACCTAAGTGTAATAATTAGTAAAAACGGTTGATTGTACAAATCAATCATAGTACAGTGTATTAATTAAAAAATCAATGACGAATATTCGGAAATTATAAGCCAAATGAAAATGTAGAAAGTGCCCAGCTATGATACATATACACTGATAGGAACATGATGTTAAGCGATCAGTGCATTTAGATAGGTAAATGATATTCAAAATCAAAGCGATCGATCACTTTTTGCGCCATCCTCCCCATCCGTGGTGATGATGATGGTGATAGCCATAGCCGCCACCGCCCCATCCGCCACCAAAACCGCCTCCCCATCCGATGCCGAAACCACCGCCAAACCCTCCGCCCCATCCGCCGCCATAGCCACCGTATCCACCACCACAGCAGCCACCATATCCATAGCCACCGTATCCGCCGTATCCACCGTAGCCATATGCTAATAAATTGAGTCAGAAATTTATTAAATAAAATTTGTTGATTTTGATTTTTTTTTACCAGTAATTGTATTGAAAGTGATAACAATAATTGTCAGAAGGAGAGCAATTTTGGCATACATTTTAATATTATATGTAATAATTAATGATAAAGCAGGCCAAACACTGTAATTAAAATGTAAAAAAATAAAATTTTAAAAATCGGACCAAATTTATAAGAATGAACTTATTTAAAAATTTGATTTTTATTTGATTTTTTCACTCTTTATTGGCTGCATTTATTTTGGGCAATTTTAAAAATGGCGCATTTTTTGAATTTAATTGACTGACTTTTGTCGAGAACTATTTAAAATGGATGACGAATTTGTGGTGAGGAGAACGAGAAAAAAAAAGTGTACGAGTTCGTTCCTTTTTATTGACGTGCCTTTTGACAAAATTTGGCGAAAAGGCCCAAAACAATTAATTCAATGGGCCAATGATGAAAATGCCTTGTGACAAATCATCACCAAATGGATCAACATTTGGCGAACAGTGAATTAATGAACTATTTTGACTGATCAGAGCATTAGTTGGTGTAACGTTTTGCTGAACTTAGCGATCAGCCAATGTTCACATTAATTGGCCTCCGACGAATCCAACGCATCTGTAAATATTTTGAAGCGCGCAGATGCAACTCATCAAATAAACAATAATTATAAAAAAAACATAATTTATAGCCAATTAAATTTTTAAATTCCATTAAAAAATACACTAAAATTGAAAAAGCAAATTTATTGAAAAATCAATTTGGAAAAGGATACATTTTAAATTTTTATGAAAATGGGAATTTTGGGTCAAACATTGAAATATCTAGGGTGTCCAGTGGTGCCAATTGGCACTGTCAGTGAAAAAAAAAAAATTAAAATTTAGTTTTTTTTTCTTTTTCCAAAAAATGCTTATTTAAAAAAAATCCTCTTTGAAACTCATTTAAAACGATTAAATTAGGAAAAATTAAATAAATCCTTTGGATGAACGACAATCTTTCAGAAAAATTTTAATTTCAAAAGACTTAAATATCTAAAATGATTTAAAATTACGGACTGGGACATTGTAGTCTGGCCGGTATAGTCTGAGCCACGTTTAGAGCATCATAACTTTTTTATTTGTTGACCAAATCCAACAAACTTGGTATCATTCGAATGCTCTTAACAAGCTCTATTGGCTTTCCAAAAAACACAAAAATATACCGACACATAAAAAAGTTAAAAATAAAAATATGCAAAAATTCTGACTTTTTGGTAGTACTCATCTTTTAACTTTTTTATAAGCTGTTCAATCGATTAGAAATGGCTTATAAAAAGCTTCTAAACATGTAGAGCTTTCGAATGATGCCAAATTTATAAAATTTGGCCAGCTGAGGAAAAAGTTATGATGCTTTAAACTTGGCTCAGACTATACCGGCCAGACTATAGTGTCCCCCCACCCTTAAAATTAATTTCCCTTTGGCGAAATGTTTCATAATTCATTGGCCATATCACTTTGTTCAAATCTTCCTATGTATTCCTCAGCTTCGGTCAACAATTTGGCCTCGTCATCGCCAAACATTTTGCCATTGCCTCCCCTGGCCAATGCCGTGTCTTTCAATGGCTGTGCCAATGCCACTATTTCCTTGCAGTGTTTGTATTTTTCCGTGTACAATTTTCTAAGAAATTAAAAAATGCCTTAAAAATATTTTTTTTTAATTTAATTTAATTTCAATATTTTTGTTATGATTTATAAATTAAAATGAATTGCGTTCACTTGAAACATGCTATTGTCCCGGACGAATCTTCAAGTCCTCCGCACATTCGACATTCAAATCTGAGTCGGGCCAATTTCCGTTCGTGCCGCATAAATCTTTTGGACATTTTGCGATATTTCATTTTCTGTAATTTAAATTTGCTTTTAAAAGTTTAATGCAAAATGCTTCTAGGCTTACATTTGCCTTTGCCTGGACCCATGGTAAAGATAAAGGCAATTACAGTCATTAATTACTGTTTGTCTGTCCTATTGTGATCAAATATTTTCAAAAATTGATTCAGAAATTATTAAAAAAGATATCTAAATGCCGTATTTACTGAATTATTACTCCCGGGGTTCTATTTTCAACCCCCCTCGAAAGGGGGTTCTAAAAGAGGGGGGGGGTACTAATTCAGTAAGTACGGTAATTTATAAACCTTAAAATTTCATAAATTAGCACAGTTACAGTTAGGTGTTCGTGTCTGTGTTTCCCTGTTTTTTTTTTGTAGCGAAAAACAGACAGTGCGGTCGGTGGTAGGTACAAGCTTTTCAAACTGTACGAGTACTCAAATTTTTTTTTGTTATTCTGTAATCAACACCCGATTTATTTGGTAAAATGAAATTTTTAAATTTGATTTTTAATTTTCAATTACCAATTTTGTTAGCATTTTCGATCGTTTTCTCAATTCAGTTACGAGCAGCATTTCTTTGCCGTTCGCTTTCTTCGACTTTTTTCTCAGTTTTGCTTTCATTGTGTGGCACTTTGCCAATGGTATTGCCTTGGACAGTTCCCAAAATCAATTCTGCTGGCAGTGCCACCCTTTTTTTGGCATTTGTTCATTGCCTTTGAAAAGATAGAAAATTTTTCTAAAAGAATTACATATGTATAATATTTTTTTGGAAATAGGAAATAATAAGCATTATTTTATTACTAGGGATGCGATTTTTAGGCTTTAACTATTATTTTTTTTTTGCTCAATTGTTTTGAAGAAAAAAGCTCAAAAAACACATTTTAAAATTTTTCGATTCTGATGTCATTATCAGGGCTGCAAAAAATATGCACGAAAAGTGACCAAAATATGCACATAAATATGCAAATAAAATAGCCAAATATGCATCAAATATGCACAAAAATCGCAAAATATGCACCAAATATGCACAAAAAAACTTGAAAATTAGGGGTCTAAATTTATTAAAAAATTTTATTCCTCATAAATTATATCGGTTGTTTTTGTAATTGTAAATCAAAAATTTCTCAAGGTTTTCGACAGTGAAACTCACTGTTGACTCACTCGCGCATCCATTCACATTTAGATTTAATTTTAGGCATTTTCAAAATTTTTTCCTAAGAGATAATCAAATCGGAAAATATTTGACGAAAAATGGCAAAATATGCAAAAAAAAATCTGAAAATATGTAAAAAAAAAATGGCAAAATATTAAATATTCAGAAAAACATGGCTGATTCGTCACTATTTTGGACTTTTTTTTTCACTACAATTTTGGCTTTAATTTTTACAAAAAACGAATTGAGAGAAATAAATAAAAGAATAAAATTAGCAAGCACAGCAAATGGTGGACCAACAAAAGTGAAAATATTTCACAATTTTCTTCTCCATTGCTTTTTCAATTCAATAAAATCGATAAAATATTGACATTAAATAAATGAACAATTTAATGAACAATAATAAATTTATATTTATAAATTAAAGAAAAATGAAAAAATTTATTAATTAGGGGTCAAATTATTTGGGATTGCCTAATTATTGTAGCAATTAACAACAAGTCAATGTACCGATAAAATTGATAAATTTATTGCATCTTCACTCTTAAATAGACAAAATTTTCTTTTCCTTTTCATAACCGATTTTAAAAATATCCAATTAGTTGGCCAAATTTCATAAAAATTTGTCTCTTTATTATGCCATTTTTCGTTTCCGTTCAATTTGGGCCTTATTTTTAGTCCATTTGTACAAAACGATCCTCCAATTGGATTAATTTAATTTGTTTATCACTTAAAAATCAAAAAGTAATTAAATAAAAAACGCCAAAATATGAATGAGTAGTCCATTCTCTCCGCCCCCTCCTCCCCAAAAGCCCCTTTCTCAATTCTCGAATGATTCATCCGGGCCTCTCTGTTTATTCTCAAATAATTTTATATTGTTGTTGTTCATCAAGTTTTATTAATGTTCATTCCATCGTTAATTTTCCTTCCCATTCATTTCCTTTATCCTTTTTAAAATTAAATCATAAATTAATTTTTAATTTTATTTATTTTAAAAAGGAAGAAATTTTTGGTTTGTCCGACGAGTGCACATACATATTTATGTACAAATAATTATCAGGGCTGGAAAAATATGCATATATAAAATTCCGAAATATTTGCCATAAAGCACGGACCAAAATCCTGAATTTTAAATTATTTCAAAGTGAAAGAGCTATATCCTCACCTAAAAATATAGACATAAATCACTAAATAAAGAAAAATATGGAAAATATTAGAACTCCAAAAAATTGTTTTTGTGCGTTTCAGGCCTTCCACGGTCCAGGAAATAATTTATAGAAAAGGTTCAAAAATTGGAAAAAGCTTTGTTCCAACGGGGGTTGGCAATTGTTATTAGAGATCGGACCGGCGGTTTTTTTTCGGTTTTTTTCGGTTTCGGTTTTTGACCGAAAAAAACCGACCGAGAAATTTTTGACTTTTTCGGTTTTTTTTCGGTTTTTGGTTTTTTAACCGAAACCGACCGACCGAAATAATCAAAAAACCGAAACAACCGACCGACTTTTATGAAAAACCGAATCATAATAATAAATTTATTGCTTTTTTGTGCTCTTTTTCATTTTGAAGAATTTTTTGTAAAATATTTTCTGCTATTTTAAAAAAATTATTAACAAAAATGCAATAAAAACTAAAAATACACCCCCTGAGAAATGGAAAATTTTATCAAAAATTCATATTCAAAATTTATTTATTTATTTACTTGACTACATTTTTGATTTTTAAAATATTTATCTCGTTTCCATTTTTAGCACCTATTTTGGGGGTTTATAATAGGGTTGCTCCCCGAGCCCCCTACCTCCGACTTTTTATCCCCCGATCCCCCGACACTAACTCGGGGAATTGGGGACTCTTGAAAATTTTTAAATTTGTACAATTTTCTTAATAAAATTAATTAAAAATTCCTAAAATTCCGAAAAACTTTCGGCGGCGCCTATCGGCACCGCCGGCCTCCCAAAACTCCAAATTTTTTTTTACCAATAATTGGCTTGAAAATCACAAAATTTGACAATTTTTGGACAAAATTCTCTTAACAAATTATACTCATTTTCAAAAATTTTCTCGACGGCGCCTGTCTTCACCGCCGGACCTCATTCCCGCCCCAAGTTTCCAAAAAAGTTTTTGAAAAGCGCACCACTAAAATTGTCAAATTTTTTAGGTTAAAATTGAGCCTCGGAATTCGATTTCTGAAAATTTTTGGGGCCTGGGATGCCTTGTATAAAATGCCAAATTGGACGCACTTTTACTGGCGCCAACGAATGAATTAGAATCAGATGATTAAAGTGAAAAAAGGAAGATTTCGAGCATATAAAGAGAAAATTTGGTCTTTTTTTGTTAAAATTTTGTTGATCACTACTCAATCGGGGTCCCCGACCCCCGACATTTGCGCTTCCCCCCCCCCCCCGAATTTGACATAAATTTATTAATTTCTAAGAAAATTTGAATTTATTCAATATTCTCGAGAAAATTTAGCGAAAAAATAATTTTTTGTAAAATTTTCCGGTTTTTGGGCTCAAAAAGGCAAATTTAGCTGCTGGGGGCCGTTCTAATAGAGGTTTTTTGGAAAAATCCCAAAATATGGAAAACTATGGACATAAATCGCAAAATATGGAAAAATGGATATAGAAATCCATCCTAGAAGCTTCAAACCAAGCTAAAAACATGTTTTTCGTGCATTTCAGGCCTCCCACAGTCCAGGAAAAAATATGGATTTCCATATAATTACACGCCCTAGTGATCAGCGGAAAACCTCAGGAAAGACTTTTATTTACATGACTTTTAAAAAAAATTTTATTTTTAAGTAAAGAATAAATTAAAAAATTGTTCGAATCCGAATTCGGGGTTCCAAACAAAGTCAAAACAAGATCAAATTCGTGCTCGGCGCATCAAATAACCCCTAAAAATGTGTTTTTTCGGATTTTTATTCTTTTTTTTTTGTGGGACCAATAATCTTAACAATTGCCACGCATAGAATTTTCATTCGTAATTTTGTGAGCTATGTATGGTCTTCCTATCCAATATTAGCATGCTTCTTTCTTCTCTTCAATGGCTTCCTGTTTTTTAAATTTGGCTTGTTCCCCCCCCCCCCCCTCTGTCTGTCTGCTTTTTCTCTTTCTCTGCTGCTCTGTTCTCGGCCTTCACTTAAATTCCAATTTTTCCATTGGCATACATTTTATGTTTTAAAAAAAATGTTTTCTGCTTCTTGTTTTTCTCTGCTCTTTTCTCTCTTTCTCTGGCACTCCCACTGGCATTTGGACAGACAGGCGCTTTCCTTTTCTCTGCACTCTCCACAAAAAGTGCAGTGTCGCGTCGCGCTCGCCTCCAGCAAAAGCGCATTTGTCCGTCCGTCTGGGGGGGGGGGGGTGGGCGGGCAACAAAGGCTTTTGGTCGTTGTCGCCAAAACAACGGCCGCGTGCGTTCGATTAGCGCTCTCTAACCCCCCCCCCCCCCCGCGGGGCGAAATGTTTGTGCACTTTGTGCGTTGTGATGCGTCGAGCGTCCATCCAAAAAACATTTTTTAATCAAAGCTTAAATAGTCGGGAATGACTGCACATAACCCCAATATTCGAGAGAGAAGCCAAATTAAAAAAGTTTAAGCCCTTAATGAATGTTTAAAAACAAAAATTTCGCAAAATTTTAAAGTTGTTGAAATTAAAGAATTTAAAAATGAGATATGTATGACTGAATTTAATAATTGACAGGACTGAAATTTTCTTTGGCGCTCAATCGTCCCGATTCTCGCTCTCTATAGTCTCTCTTCACACACAAATATCTCTCTCGGTCCTCTCTTCTGCTGCTTTCGTGACTTTCTTTCCTCGCTCGAGGGGACGTTTCGGCGGGGGGGGGGGGGGGGGGGTGGAAGGGCGAACGCCCTCGGGGGCGGGCAAACAACACCCTTTTAGCCCCCCCCCCCTTCTCCGCCCAAGCCAGACAAAATAATATATTTTTCAGCACCAACAGCAGAAGCAGACAAACAACAATTTGTGTCGTCGTCTGTGCTGGGTGCTGCTGGTGCGGCGGTCGTTTGTCGAGCAGTCTCTCCCCCCCTCTCTCCCCCGCCCTCCCCGTTCCCCGCCCGATTTTCCCCGAGATTCGTTTTGCTAACATTGACATTAGTATTTTGTTTCTGTTTGCCACCTGCTGCTGTTGCTGATAATGTGCGATTTGATAATAATAATTGCTAATGACGCTTAACAATCAGACATCCCCCCCCTACCTATGTGTTATATAAAACAAATTCCACCCCGTTAAATTAGAGTTTTAAACTTTTTTCCACTTTAATTGACATGGGTAATTAATTGATTGAAGCGGAACTCTAACTCATTTTGATAAAACTTATTAGGGAAAGGAACCCCAATTAAATATTAATTAATCATCAATATTCATGAAATGCCTGCCATCCCATTTATTCTCTTCTCCGATCGAAAGCGGAAGCTGTGCCATCTCATTCTTCCTTTAAGACCATTTATTCTCTTCTCTGATCGGAAGCGGAAGACGTGCAAAAAGCAGTCTCATTTTTCTTACAAATTCCCGACCATTGAAAAGGGTGTCGAGACTGTGAGTGACACAATGATAATTGCTTGACCCTTTTACCCGTTCTCGTCAAAATAATTGCTCTTCTCCCCCCCCCCCCCTTCCAAAGTGTCCGCTTCACCCGTTGACGGCTGGCGGAAGTTTGTTTAATTAACCTCCACCCTTTCCCGAAAAATTAAATTTTAAAAGTTTATCGAGACTTTAATTAGTCCAAACCAGTACAAAAATCACCATTCAATTTTCCAGACTAGGCAGCTTTGCAAACATTGCTTAACTCTCCCTCCCCATCTCTCCCCCGTAATTTGCTCATGAAAGATAAAAGGCCCATTAGTTGTTAAAGTACTTCCGCACCATTACCTTCCCCCCTTCCCCCGCCGTTTGTTGTGTTCGTCGGTCTTCGTAAATGCATGCATTTTTGTTTGAAAGTTCCCGCCACTTTCAATTACTCTCCAATCCACTCCCCCGTCGGCCAATTCATTGCCCCTTCACCTCATTAAACTCACCTCCTCTCTCTCCATCTGCCAACAACTGACTCACTTAATTGCGAAAAAGGTTAAAAACCGATATAATGCCGAATTTATTTCTAACAATGAAAAAGCCACTAACTAATAACCGTCTAATCATGTTCGAGAGTCTCTCTTAATGGCAATCATTACGAAAATCCGCTTTTCCATTTACGAATTAATACTTTATATGTATTACTTTAATATTTTTGAAATTTTTTTTTTATTAATCAAAAGCTTGAAAATTTGATTAAGCATAATTGGTGAAGAAAATGTTATTATTGTGTGTTTGGTTTGCTTAACCAAATTGGGGGCCATGCCAACAAAAAAATTGAGCTGCCCGGCCGCACAACACAATCATTATCAATATCATTACCATCGTTTACAACCAAACACTTTCCCCTCTGCCGGTGCTGCTGTTTAAAACAAATTTCCAAAACATAATTAGTTAATTGCATTTATTTATTGATCCAATTCACGCGTTTTCTCGCCCATTTTGCCCGTGAATTAAGTGAATGAATGAGTGAGTGTCTTGTGTTGGCTGTTACATATTTTGTTCAATGAAATTGAAAAAATGAATGAATGAAAAGTGTGTTTGTTATGTGTTGTGTGGGTGTGCCTTATGCTATTGACCGGCAAAAGCAAAGGCAAATGGCGGTGAATGGGACAAAAAGAAAAAAAAAGAGATAAATGGAAGAAGCAATAGAGGGGAGAAAGTCTCGCGTTTTATTTTTTACAATATTTTTTAATGAACGATTTAAGAAGCAGTGAGTAGTGACGGTGATGGGATGCCGTACTGTTCTGCCAGCACTGAACTGTCAGGGCAAGCAACAGAAAAAGTGGCTCTATTTCAGGGGTGCGATCTGTCCTGATTTATCAGATTTGTCCTGATTTGGAGGGTCCAAATCTGATAAAATGAAAGTGTCCTGATTTGGAGGTAGCGACCAAATTTTGTCCTGATTTCTTAAATAAACTCATAATTTTGAAATTTTATGGCAGAATGTCACTATTTTATCAAGAAAATATAAGTTTACACAAAATTTGGTCATTTTTGGACAAAAATCTGTTAACACATCGCATTAAAAATTACAAAATTTTTCCCGGCGGCGCCACCGGACGCCCCTGTCCATCTCGCAAAATTTTTTGAAGAAACGCGCCGCAAAAAAAAAAAGCGTTTTTAAAGGCAAAAAAAAATCGTCGCTTGGCTTTTAATTGCAAAAATTGGCCTTTTTGGTGAAATCTGTTAACAAATCAGAACGAAATTACAAAATTTTTCCGGGCGGCGTCTAACGGCACCGCCGGACACCCCCCCCCCTCGCCCATTCACCAAACTTTTTTGGAAAAATGCACCGCAAAAAATTGTTAAAATCTGATTTTTTTGATCCCGAATGCACTGAAATTTACGATTTGCTTATTTCCTCCCAAAATTGTTAAATTCGATAATGAGGTGAAAATATATATTTGATACATTTTTTATCGAATAAATTGTAAAAATAACTGATTTGAAGCAATTTTGCAAAATGTCCTGATTTTCGACCCCAAAATCTGATTTTTTTGGCCCAATGTGCTGATTTTGAAAAATTTTCGATCGCACCTCTGCTCTATTTTGATGAGCAATTAAAAAGAGTGACGACGAAGCTCTCTTATTTGTTTTGAAGTGCTGCTCGAGACTCTTGGTCCCGGACGGGCCCTGTCTCGAGCCAAAGCCTTTGCTTTTCCAGGGGTGTGGCCCCCTCAATATCGAAGCTTCATTCAGCAGGATTCAGTTAGTCTTGAGATAAGCTAACTCTGATCCCCGGCTTTGCTGGCTCTGATCACTTTATTTGCTGGTCCTGAATCTCGGATTTTGACCCGAGTTTTGATTTCAAATCTCGACTTTTCAGAGCAACAAATTTTATGTTTTCCGTCGCCTTCTCACAGAATCACTATTGAAATGATGAGTGATGATTATGTTTGTGCTGTGCTGCTGGTGTTGTTTGACGGGGGCCCTCTGATCAGAGCAAAAAACAAAAATAAAATAAATGACACTTTTCTCTGCCAAATAAATCGAGCACTGAAATCATTAGGCTGATGATGATTGTGACCCCAACTGCTGGTGCTGATCATAGGCAAAATTATTGAATTTGTTCAATCGCTTATGCACAAAAATCGGAAATTACTCCGTTTTCTTCTCTTCCATTATTATTTTGTTTAAAGTAACTAATTATCAATCAATTAACATATGTATTTCAATAACTATCAATAATTAGGCCAATAAAACAGTTTATTACCCCATCCCATTGCTATTCATTTAATACTTTAATGTTTATCCATTAAGAATTTTAGAGCATTCAAATGTTAAAATGTTTTGCCAAAATCCGCGTCCGGTAAATCCCTCCACTTCCGGGATTCCATCGCTTCCCTTTTTTAATTATTGTCCATACATTTCACATTCGTACGTATGCACATAATGAAGTTCATCCCGGCATTTTCACCCAACCATTGGCGTCTGTTTGGCCTGGCTGTTGTGTTGGCCTCTCTCTGTTCGGCTTCATCTCCCCCCGCCGCGCCCCCTCCCGTGGCGTAATCCGCCGGCTTTTCCTTCCCTCCCTTTGTGCTTCAAACACAAAAAAAAACAATTTAAAAATTTTGGCATCATAAGCTCCTTCCTCCCAAGTCATCCTTTTCAATCCCTCTCATTTTTTCAGCCCCCCCCCCCCCACCAATTCCATCCCAACAAACAAAAAACAACTCTTGGCCAACACGAACTCACACCACACCACGCCCAACCACATTTTTTGATTGGGCGAGGAAGTGTGATGATGATGATGGAATTGAATGGAAATGGGGGAGAAAACAAAAATATTTGCGTCCTCTCCCCGCCGCCGCTGCTACCTCCAATGTCCGAGACTAATTAGTGAGTGAATGAGTGAGTGAGTGGCGGTGTTGTGAAAGGGCACAGCCAACACACAACCACCTGCTGCTGTGATGATGATGATGATGGTAATCACCTTCTCCTCCCCACTCGCCTTTCAATTCCTTAATTACCGACCACAAAACCCCTCGAGCGTTTTATTATCCCTCTCATCCATCGTGTCACTTGCCCTACGGCACATAAAAAAAAAAAAGCAAATATGGCGCTCGCCTCCCTTCCCCCCCCCCCGCCCGCTAATGGCATTTAATAATTGTTAAAAACACATCTTTCACGGATGGACGGACACACACACACGCGCGCGCGCGCAATTGACGCTTCATATGTGTGCACTTTTCCCCGTGCCATAATGCCAAACATTCAAAGCCAATCCAATCCATCAACAGGGCAATGTCACCATAAGAAAAAGCAATATTCATTTTTGAGTTTGGGTTTTCTACTTCTGTATGGGTTTCATCTGATTTCTCTGCCCCTAATTAGGGTTAAAACTAATCCGCTGATTAGCTTCATCAAAACACACATACAGAATACACTGTGCCAATCTTTCATTTAAGTATGAAAATTTAATCCCTTTTTCATTTAAAATTAATTATATGCCATAAAAATGATTAAATTAAATTAATTATTTTATTTTTAGCATTTATTTACGCGTAAATACATAATTAACACAACAAATAATACCGGCGGATTCTAATCGTTGTGAGAAAAAAAAGCGATCGAGCTCATAAAGGTGCCATTGCGCAATGGACACGACCACAACAACCGGCGGCGGTGGCGGCGGATTTTTTGGTGAGAAAATGGGCCAACAAATATTTATTCCCTAGGGAATTGTGGGACAATTGGGGGATTATTGAGTCATTTTATGTGAGAAAAAAAAATTAATATTTGTATTCCGAGTGCTGAATTTTGTAAATGAAAAAAATGATGGAAAATTAAATTTTACACATTTTTGTGTTGAAAGTATGGCACTAATTTTTAGTTGGAATTTTCAAAATTTCAATTTCAGATTTTATAAATTTCAATTCGCACTGGCCCTGATTCATACTGTAAAACACAAAAGAATAAACAATAAAACATTTTAGGCTTGGCAAGACTTAAAACAAAACCTCGCGCCATTTAGTCATACGAAAACCAAAAAACAATTAAAACTTTCATATAATTTATTAAATTTTACTGTCAAAGTTAACCACTATCGAAATCGACATTTTCACACTTCTAAAACAATTAGCTGAAGCATAAGTGTATTTATTTGGCATGAATCATTCTTAATTAAGTATGAATCGGGTGGCTTACAAATCGGACCCATTACTAATTGGGATTCGAATCGGGTTACTAATACAACCGGGACAGTACGAATCGTCAAAAAACGGATTTTTCGGGTAATGTAATTCGGTGCCCATTCAAAAAACAGACAATTTGAACAACAATTTTCGGCATTCGGACCGCGTAAGCGGGGCCGAGGCGGGGCATTTATAGCGCGGAAAAAGAGAGATTTTTCCATAAAATTTTGTTTGCTTACAATTTTCGGTCCAATTTTGGTGTCCAATTTCATCCCCCCCCACCCCTCCTTTCCCTCCATCATATTTACATTTGCATAATGCCGACAGACGAGCGTCTTTTTAGTGCCAATTTGGCGATTAGCCACCAAATGGCTTCTCCACCCCTACCATTCCCCCCTTACTTACCCAACAGTGCCCAGCGGCACCGCTTCAGCGGCAGCAACGGCAGCGGCGCCAACAGCGGCAGCAACGCCACCGGCGACGACGACGGCATCGCCGCAGGCAATTCCTCATCATCATAACCATGAACAGCAGCAGAGCAACAAAAGCGGGGGCAGCAGCAGCAGGACACGCAAGACGAGCTCAACCGCCAATTTCCTTGGTGAGTAATTGAGGGGGGCGGGGGAAACAGACTGTGGGAACGGCACTCACTCACTATTCGGTGGGTCGGTCGGTTGGTGGCACTCCTTTGTCCGTTGCCGTCTATTTAATTCCCCAATTATTATTATTACTATTAATTAGCAGTAAATTTTTTGAGACACACGGACTTACAAGACTCAATTTATGTATTTCAAAAATTCATAATTTTAATTGATTAAAAGAATGTCGGCTATAGTCACTACTACGGTCGGTCGTTTCACTGTGAAAAAACATGGTAAAAAAAACGGTAAGGGGTAGGGGTCCAATTCCGTCTGCCCAACTCTGTCTCAGCAAAGTTCAAAGAGCCACAATTTTTTGTTTGTTTGTTAACCAAACTTAACAAACATGGTATCATTCGAAAGATGGTATCATTCGGAAGCTTCTAATGTTGAGAAGAGATTTCTAAGCTTTTTTTTTGTAAGTGATTAAGCAGATCACAAAAAAGTAGTCGCTTGAAAACCGGAAAAAGGCAGAATTTTCCAAGTTTTCATGTCTATCTTTTTTAACGGTTACCTATCATTTCGTCACTGTTACATAATTTTTAAAAATATTGGCTAATTTCAATAAAATTATCTTATGAAAGTATCAATTGGTTTAAAATTCTTTAAAATTATTTCTGGTAAGAATTACACTGTTGGAAGCCCTTTTTCGAAATTTTTTTTTTGAGATTTTAAAAAGTCAAAAATGTATTTATAAGGTTTTAAAGGTCGCTCTGATCAGGAATTTGACTGTTGTCTTAAATGATATTGCTCTGAGATATCGATGAGGATTTTCTTCTGCTGCATTCTGCATAAATTCAGCAAAAATTTGACGCAAATTGTTGTCTTGGTCAACAAAGAGAGATTGCGCTTAAGACTTTACCCTCTAATGCCTTTTTTCTGGCGCATTTTCATAATCAGCAACGAATATTACCATCCTGAAAACTTTAAGCATCCCTTTTAACAAATTTATTCATAATGCATCCGATCCCTGGTCTTTTGTCGAAGTTGAATCCAAGTGGTGATTTTATGAAATAAAACGTAAACTTAAGTCTGCAATATAAAACAAGGATTTCCAATATTTATCTAAAATTAAAAAAAAAAAATTCCTCAGTGCCGAAATGATCAGTGACGAACTCAGTGACGAAACGATCAATGACGAAATGATCGTCCACCTTTTTAACATTTTTACATTTTTTTGTAATAATTAATAGACTAATTGAGTCTATGAAGAGTTTTCGAATGCTATCAAGATTGTTGGATTCGGTCAACAACTTAAAAAGTTACATTGACTCAAAGTTGACTCAGACCGAGTTGACAAGTTCCGGATAAAAAAAATGACCGTCATTTTCTTGGCAATGGCTCAATTAATAAAAAAATGACCATCATTTCTTGGCAATGGTACAATTAAATTACTTACCTAATTTATTTGTCTCCGTTGAAAAAAAAAAAAAATTTACGAGCCGATTTTTTATGCTCAATACTGAAATGGCCGACATTTTTATATTTTCTTTCCCCGCCGGCCGCGACCAAATGGCCGCCGCAACAGCAGCTGCTGATGCTGGAAAATGCCCACATTTTCCATCATGTTTCTAATTAGTTTTTTTTTTTTTGCTTATTGGCAAGGGACCCAAAACTGAGCAGAAATGTGAGAGAAAAGTACGGCATGCGTAACTTTTTCATCACATTCTCGACTTTTCTCTCGCATTTTCGCGACTGTCCATTTTAATTCATCCGATGGGAATGCCTTTTTCCTCTTCCGTTTACGCTTCCGCTAATTATTGGCATCATAATCTGTCAAGATTAATTCTGTTGATTCAATTTTTGACCCTCCATTCATTTTTTTTTTCATTTCCGACTGAGACCAATTTTTGGTCTTTCTCGTCACATTTTTTCGCTTGCTGATTAATGAATTATTTTTCAGTTTTTTTGTGACAAATTCCTTTTTTTGGGCGGTTTTAAGGCTGCTTGGTTCTCCGGATTATCTTTTTGTCATTTTCATATTTTTACATTTTCCCTCAGGCAATTTTAAACATCATGAAGAGAATACAACTACCGTATATGCTCTAATTATAGCCCAGTCTCTATTAATCCCGCAGTCTCCAATTATCCCCCAGTCTACGAGGTGTTTTGAAAAATAATCCCTCTATCATAATCCCCCAGTCTCTAATTATCCCCCCTTTTCTGAGGAGGTTGAAAAATAATCCCCCATGGGCTATAATTAGAGCATATACGGTAAATCAAATGCTCACAATTATTTAAATATTTTAAAATAAAAAATCTGCCAATTTACTCACTTTTTCCTCGAGATTGACTCTTTTTGTTTCAAATTACGCACAAAAAAGTGCCATGCCAACTCAGACAGATCCCCAGAGTATGTCTGTCACGCATTCATTTTTTTTTTTCATCCGCCGCCATCGGAAATAATTGTCCGTTTTCACACAATGCCAAAACCACGGCGGATTGTCTCTCGCGCACGCATTTTAAAATACTTTTCCTCTCTTTTGTCGTCGAAACAATGAATTGTCTTGCCCTGGCATTTTCAAGTAATTTCGAATGGATATTAATTAAGTCATATCTTTTGTGTCTTTCACGGAATATGCTAAAGTGAATGATAAAAAAAAACAATAAAACAGTGGGAAGGGTTCAGATTCGCGAAAATCAGCATCCCGTAATTGTCGGGTTTTAAAAATTAATGAAAGGCATTTATTTACCAATTGCTGACTCGAAAAAGCCATCAATTGGCAATTTTTGCAGAATTTTAGACATTTTTCCTTACAATTATCATAAAATTTGAACAAACCCGGACCCTAACGACCTAGCTGACCCCGACAAAACCCGACCCCGACTTTTTTCACCCCGAAGGGTCGGGGCCTTACCCTACTTCAAAAAAAAAAATCCAATTTTTTTCTCACTACAGATATGTTAATACAATATGTACTAGAGCCCGGACGGGACCGGGGCCCCGCCGGGATTTTGCCGGGACCCCGGTCCCGGGTTTTTTGGGCAAACCACCGGGACCGGGAGTCCCGGAAAAAAACGGGAGTCCCGGTCCCGTTCCCGGCCATTTGGGCCGGAAAAACGGGACTAAATTTCACCAGACTGCCCCAAATTTGAAAAAATTAATAATTTTTTTGGCGAAATGTCTTTTATTTAAAATTTTGAAGATGGAATTTGGGATTTTTTACGATTTAAACTATTAAAAATCATAAAATCTTACGAAAATATTCAAAATTAGATCTAACATAGTACTTTTTTAGGGAAAATTACTTAATATGAATGTAAAAATCTATAAAAATTTTCACGCCGGACCATAAAAATTCCTTTATTCTCAAAAAATTGAGTCAAAATCGCAAAACTTTATCATTTTTTTTTGTGTAAGTCTGTTAACAAATCACACACAAATTTTCAAAATTTCTCCGGCGGTGCCTATCGGCACCGCCGGACCCCCCCCCCCTTGGACCCCAAATTAAAAAAAAAAAATGCGCCGTAAAAAAGAATTGAAAAGCAAAAAAGGCCGATTTACAGGCTTGATTTAATTCTAAGCTAAAATTAAAATTTTTTTTCGAATTTTTAATCAAAATTTCAAAAATTTTGAAAAAGTCCCGGTCCCGGCGGGACCGGGTCCTAAATTGGGACGGGAGTCCCAGAAAAACGGGAGTTCCGGACCCCGGATCCGCCCCGGTCCATTTCCAAGTCCCGGTCCCGGCCATTTCAAAATCCCGGGCTCTAATATGTACATTGCAATTAGTATGCGCGCTTCTGACCCGCGTTCGGTGACTCGATTTGACGCTGTTGTTAAAATTAAAATTTTTTTTGTTTTGTTAATATTTATCAAAAAAAACTTGTGGTTGGACATATTCTAAGTTAATTTTTTGTCAAATGAAAACCTTTAAATTTAAGAAAAACGAATAAATATTGCAAAATTCGAATTAACTATATTAAAAATATGTTAATATACAACTGTTTTAAAAATTTGTATTTTCAACAAAAAAAAAAACACACACGAAAATTCATTTCAAAAATTAATTTTATTTTTACGCCTTTTTTTACATTTTTGTGCATCTTTCAAGTGCTCCGTATGCTATTATTGATCACTAATTCCAATTCCATGTCAATTGCGCACTGCGTTTGACTGTTTACATTTCTTTAGGTTCATCATTCTTATTGATCATTTCTATTTTGTTAAACACACTTTCTTTGCTGATCAATTTCGGCTTATGAATTTTTCATTTAAATTAGCTCTTTTTTTTCTTGTACTTTTGCTCCTCAATTTCGCTAATTACCCTCAATTTAATTTTATCATTTTCATTTCGTCATTGCGTTTGTTTGCCTAAATTCTTTCAATCTTTTCGCAAACATTTAAAGATCTTTATTTATTACCTTATTATGTATTTAATCGGTATCCTTTTACTCACTCACTAATGACTATTAATTAATACTAATTGTTCAGCAGTTCCGTTATTTCCCCCCCCCCCTCCCATTTCACATAATAATAATAATAATTATTATTATTATTACTCCTCCAATTTCCCCCCATTTTTCAGCATCTTTGGCCGCTTCGTTCAGCGGCGGTGGCGCCGGCAC
>CP049712.1:16581296-16616203 GCA_004148225.2 Heterodera glycines | reverse complement strand
AAATTCGATGGTCGGTCGGTCGCCCAAATTGCGCGGCGATCATACGACCAATGACGCCGCACAACAAAATTGTGAATGTGTTGTTTTGTGCAAGAAAGTAGAAAAAACACATTTAAGAAATAATTGAATGAAAGTTTTATTCAATTTCCGATCAGCCCAAAAAAGGCATTGATCAAAAAAAACAACAATAAAAAAAACAACAGAATGGGAAGGGTTCGCCAAATAATGTGAATTTTTTGTAAAATTTAGTAAATTGCCAAATTAGGCATAAATAATTTGATGAAATACAATTAAATACCAAAATGGGAAATGAATCAAAGAATTGTGAGTCCAACGAAAATCGCCAAAATTTAGTATTTTTTTCTTCATAAAAAATTTTAGGTTTAAACTTTTCCTTATTCGAAAAAATTATAAAATATTTAATAATCATTAAATGATCAAAATTTTTCGCGATTTTTGGTTCCTTTCTTGCGAAAAATTATTTTGTTTTCATGTCCTGCTGATCAATGGTCAAATATTTTTCAAATAAAACGAAGAATTTTTCCTAGAAATTCAAAATGATTTCGAGTTTCGCATTTTTGATTCAAAAACGGCTTAAAAATATGGAAACCACTAAAAGTCACCAATGTTTCAATAAAAAAAAAGGTTAAACCATTTTTAAATGCAGTGATTTTATAAAAAATTTCAAAAAATCGATTGCGAAAATGTATTTTTTATTTTTATTTAATTTTGTTGAACGAACTTAAATTTTTTGGCATGAAAAGTTCATTCTTTTTAAATTTTTCGGTTCATTTTAGGAAATTTTTTCATAAGAATATGATTCCTAATTGTACGGATAGCCCATTAATTAAACATGAAAAAATTGTTTAAAAGAAATTATGCAAGAAATTGTCTTGAAAAATAATCAAATTCCTGTTACGGATCAAAATTATGGAAAAATCGCAAAACCCGTACCCCATACGCGTATTTACGGGTCCAAATATGCCGTAATTTCCGTAATCCGTAATTTCTTGTAGCCCTGCTAATCACAATTGAATTACTCGAACAAAATTGCACAAAAATTTTTTTTCAAGGCACATTGACAATTTTTAATCACTTTATGATCAAAATTATTCAAATTCCTATGATATTTATTATAGTGTCCAATTTCCTGGAGGCCCTAATAATTTATTTCTAGAATAATTTTATTTAATTCATACGTCATTATATTGATTATGGAGCATACGCACATAATTTTTTATTTTTTATACATTCATTGATATCATTATATGCCATTTTAAAATTCATTTCATTATTTTTATTTCATTAATATATTAAGAATATGACTTTTTATACAGGTTTTAATAAAAAATTTAAAAATATTTCTGTTTTTTTATTGAATATTTAACTTAACTCTTTGTAATTCAGAGCAAAAATGGTATTGATTGACCTAAGCTTACTTCTAATTCTAAGCCAAGTTTTTGCAGCAATTGCTGCTGAATATGAGGTTAAAGATATTTCAAATATTTTTTTGCCACTGATTTCCTTATTTTTTAAATTTTAAGCAAATCACAAAACTGCGTGCATTTCTATGCAAAGATTTGGCAAAAGCATCCACTTATCGTAACAGAGAAGCATGGCGAAAACTTGGCACTTGAACGGCTTTTCATTTTTTGTATCGCATTAGAGAATGGAAAGCATAGAAATATCGGTAGGGATTTTCTGAAAAAAGACGGTGACTTAATAATTAATTTTTTATCGATGTTTTTTAAATTTATTTTAGATGAGCGTTTGTTGGGGAAAATTTCGCTCAAACCAAAATTTATCGATGAAAAAGTGGTAAAGAGTTAACAATTGTGGAAGCGATGCGACAAATTGTGACGGCACATAAAATAATTTTCGGTGGCAAAACCAAAAAATTATTATAAAATGCATCGAATATTGTAACATCAAAAAGCAATTGCCACAAATGCGCTTTGAGAACAAAGTGAATTGTTTTGAGGTGGTAGACTATTTATTTGCAAAAAATAAGTAAAATTACTGTAAAAACCAATCGAAATTGTTTAGGTGATCGGTTGGGCATTTGTTCTCGAGACCACTAATGAGTGTCAAATGAAAGAAAGTGCATTAATCGAATTGGAATCGGTTAAGCAATATTTGTTGTTACTATCCGATGGCAAATATCCACAGTTACAAATCACAAAGCCACCAAAAAAGCCAATGCGAAAAGGAAATGGTAAAAGAAGAGCTAGTCACAGATACTAATGGACGGGGGATAACCATTAATAGTATAGTTCCTTGTTCATTTCCAATTGCCAATCTCCAAATTCTTTAGCAATTTAAGAAATTTATTGGTCCTCCTTCAGTTTGATGTTGAAAAAGGGTTTTGATATCTAAAAACGGGATAAGATAAATTTAAGAAATTTATTGGTCCTCCTTCAGTTTGATGTTGAAAAAGGGTTTTGATATCTAAAAACGGGATAAGATAAATTCGAAAAATGGGGCAAATTCTTTTTGCGGCGGGACACGTACATACTGGCGAAAAAACGAGTATTGTTACATAAAAGTTAACTCGCCCGACGGGACTCGAACCCATGACCACAGCAATTAGTGCCGTGCTCTAACCAACTGAGCTACGAGCGCTCCTTTAGAGTTCTCTCAGGTCCTTTTATCCCACTTTCTCCCACACTCCGCTTCCTTCTGGCATCACAGTAACACGGGTTACGGTGGCACGTTCCTGCTACCCAGACGAGATGTAACAGGATGAATTAATTAATATCTATTTTAAGAGGTTTCTAATCGTTTCCATGGCCAAACATCCGTAAGAAATCGACAAATCAGCAGCAGATCAGAAGCAAGCAAAGAACAAAGGCGGGATGAGTTTTATGACGATTTGGAATTTCAACTGATGATGCAAAGCTATTACAACCGCCAAAACAGCGAATGCCGTGACAATGGTGGCATTTATCACAGACTTGGGGGAGGGGGGTGAGGGGGACACTGTGGCAGGACAGGGATCACTGTTCTGCAAGACTTTGCATGAAAGTCCGGCCCAGTTAAGAATCCTAATCCAAATCCTGCAGCTGGGCCAATATTTTTTTTCAAGACCCTAAATAAACAAAAAAACAAATTATTATTTATATTTTTCAATTTAAATTCACTATCATATAATTTTAAAAAATTTTACATTTTAAGTAGAAATTTTACTGTTAAATTTTTCATTTACTTTCAAATTCCATGACCGTTTAGTCTCCCACCCTGACATTAATTATTACTTTCAAATTCCATGACCGTTTAGTCTCCCACCCTGACATTAATTATTACTTTCAAATTCCATGACCGTTTAGTCTCCCACCTTGACATTAATAATTACTTTCAAATTCCATGACCGTTTAGTCTCCCACCTTGACATTAATAATTACTTTCAAATTCCATGACCGTTTAGTCTCCCACCCTGACATTAATAATTACTTTCAAATTCCATGATTAATAATTACTTTCAAATTCCATGACTGATTAGTCTCCCACCCCGGCAAAATAATTATTTTCAATTTTGAAAAAAGGTGATAAAAATGCTGCTGGACGTGCCCTGCAATTTTCACCATCATCATCCTCATCTTCATCATCCTTTAAGTTCGACGACAACACTAATGGCTGCTTCTGGATTTCATTTACTGCGGATCACTGATTGAAAATTGCTTCACCGGCATTGGCAACTGTTTTCAAGGCGTTGGCGACTGCGTTGGCACCTGTTGCACTGGGGTTGGCGACTGCGTTGGCACCTGTTGCACTGGGGTTGGCGACTGCGTTGGCACCTGTTGCACTGGGGTTGGCGACTGCGTTGGCACCTGTTGCACTGGGGTTGGCGACTGCGTTGGCACCTGTTGCACTGGGTTGGCGACTGCGTTGGCACCTGTTGCACTGGGGTTGGCGACTGCGTTGGCACCTGTTGCACTGGGGTTGGCGACTGCGTTGGCACCTGTTGCACTGGGGTTGGCGACTGCGTTGGCACCTGTTGCACTGGGGTTGGCGACTGCGTTGGCACCTGTTGCACTGGGGTTGGCGACTGCGTTGGCACCGTTGCACTGGGGTTGGCGACTGCGTTGACCTTTAAGCACCGATAATTTTGTTTTATTTGGAGAGCAAGTTTTTGCAAGCAAATTTTCGATTTCTGTTTCTTTTTTCGCTACCTGGTGTTGCAACCAATGGACAGTGTGATTTTATGGTTTTTATTGTAACAGATTATGCATAAAAAATTAACCCATTTTTATGAATTTTGTAGCCGACAGGCACCAAGGGACAATTCATTTTCCCGAGTCGAGAGAGGCCTTGAAAGGACAAAAATTGAAATAAAAAAAGAAAAATATTTGGTAAAAATTTACCAAAGGTATGCATTTTCATAAAAAATTTGAATGTACGAAATTGCTGCAATTGTTCACATCTTTGCCAGTGCCTTTCCGATTTTCTCCAAAAAAGTTAATAGTAGATTTTCTTGTGTTTATTCATCATTTTATTTCTGATTTTAACCCGCGAAAAAATAACCCAATTGTTTTTGAACCACAACTGGTTTAAACGCATTTCTTTGAACGTAAATGTCTTGGAACTGTGATGTTTAAATGTTGCACTTAAATGTCTTGAATTGAACCCAATAGTTTTAATGTATTTACTTTATAAGTAAATGTCTTGAACCACAACAGGTTTAAATGCAATTTTACACGTAAATTTCTTGGACCACAATTAATTGTTAAATTAATTAATAAAAAGATTAGTATGAACATTTGGTAGCTTTTAAAGACCAATGTTTTTGCATTTAATTTGACGCTATTTTTAATATACAGTAATTCATGTTTACGGACACTTGAGAACTGGCATAGCTTTGTCACTTGTTAGTCAATCTTAATAAATTAATTCAATGGGATAATTTTGATGTATTTAAGGACGGGTTTGAACTCAGTTTGCTCCCCAACCCATGAGGAGGGTAAAATCGGCGAGGAAATTCCCTGACAAAATTTTTCGAAATAGCTGGCGAAATTTAAAAAATGTCGGGAAGCAAAACACCCTCGTCGGGGAATAAAATTCCTAAAATTCGAAACAAAAATAAATCTATAAAAATCTTAGAAACTCATTTAAATGCACTCTCATCCGATTTGGTGTGCAATAGAGATAAACATTTATTTTTTAAGAAATAAACAAATTCCAAGACTTATGCGCTGGTATTAGGAAAAATATTTTTTAAAAATTATTGACCAAATAAGTAAAAAAAAAATTTAAAATCAATTCCGGTTGATCACTTTAAATTAATTGTTTTTCCGTTTGGGACCACTTGAATAGTGTTTGACGACAGATTAATTTGACCAAATCCAAACATTTTTCGAAAAGCATTCCTGTATTCACTGCTAAAATAGAATGGAATTTTAAATTTAAATACAAAAATTTGTTTAATTTGAAATAAAATAAAATTCTTCAAAAAATATTTACCTCAACGCGTAAAGAATTGGCGCATTCAGTGCCAAGGAAATTTGCATCACATAACCAGCATAGCTCATCACGAACCATTTGGTGCTTTCAGTGGCCCCGAATTGAATTAGCAAAAGTCTCAGCGACCAATTGGACACCCAGCCGAACGTTTCAACCAAAAAAATGGTCATTAGTGAAAAAAGGACTTTCCGATTGACTGTCTCATTAGAACGCATTTCTAAAAAAATTAATAAATTAATTAATCATTCATTTTTCAATTAAAATAATGCCTCCTGAATCAGATGAGGACATCATTTTCACACGAAACCAAAGTGCCAAATAAAGAACGACTGAACAAATGTTCAGCACCCAACTGCAATTGGCAAAATAGGGTGGGGCCGGGTCGGAGGTCATACAAAGAACCAAACTAAACGAGTGAGTTAATTAATCCTTAAATGACTAATTATTGTTTAATACAGTAGGAATCCTGTAATTAAATTTCATGAACGTATGGCTGACTTTTCAGAAAAATTGATGAATGACTTATTGAAAGCCGATGCAACCATAAAAATGCCAAATGAAGAAGAAGCAAACAATGCAAAAAGCATGTAACGGCGCTTATACCGAAAGCCCATTTGTCTTAAATTGATTATCAAATTAAATTTTCAATTTTATTTTCAACTTTAATGGGAAAATGGTGCCGATCAGTCGGTCCAAAGCGATCAGAGGAAAAAGCACGTATTGGCAGCATAAGAAGAAAAGTGGGACAGAGACGAGCAGACAACAAAGCCAGAGAGGAATGCCAGACGGAGAGAAAAACACAATGCCAAATTGGACAAAATAAGTAAACGAATAGATGGCAATGCATGCCGAGTTGGCACCGATCAGCCAATTGCAAATGCTGTTCAAATTCCTTGAAAAATTGAACAAAAAAAAAAATTTAAATCGTTTAAATATTATAAAATTATATAATATACTAATATTAATTAAATAAAATAAAATTTTTACTTTGTTTTAAATGTAACGGACATCAAAAGGACATTTGACAAAATCATTAAAATGGCAATTAAAACTTTTCCACCATTAGCAACCAGAATATTGTCGAAAAAACGCATTTTTGTTGGAATTTTATTTTCACACTAAAATTTTATTTTATATGTAAATTGTTATATGGGAAGGGCATATTTTATTTAAAAAATCAGTTTGAATGAAAACAATTGGAAAGTGTAAAAATTTTTGCGTTCAAATAAGTAAAACACTAACATTTTGATGAATTAATATAGTCGGACTTATTCCAACTTTCCAAAAACTGGCAAATTGTACTTTTCATAATTTTTTATTTATAAAAGAAAGCATTGGGAGAAAAGAAAGAAATCTTTGCATTTCGCACACTTTCTAAAACACTTTTTCACTCGCATGTCAATAAAAACGCTTTCATTAAAAAATGAATTGAAAATTGGCATTTCATTTCCGTTCATCGAACTTCAATTAATTTGAATTTTACAAGAGATTCTAAGAATTAAAATATTTTATGAAGACAAAAGATTTTTTTACAATAATCCCTCTTTATATGAAAGCGTTGAAAATGATCAGTTTGATTTTCTTTTGAATTTTGACAATAAAATTTAAAAAATTTTAACTAATAAATTTTTACTTCCCAGAAAAGAATTAAAGGATTTTTGAATTGAAGAGCAAATAACAAAACTAGGGGTTGAAACATTTATGTAAAAAATTAAAAAGATAAACTTAAAAATTGGTGAAATATGTATTTATTCGCGAAAACTCAAAAATATGGATTTACAGCTTTTAAAAAGCTTAACAACCAAAAATGTCGTGTCTGTTTTACCAAGAGAAACAATCATTTTTGTATTAAAAATATGAAAAAAATATTGTACAAAAAATTAAAAGTTTTTGCACTTCTAAACTTAAAAATTCGTTTAAAATAAATTTATATTTTAGGCAATTTTTTATTGTGTATTTAGAAAAAATTAATGAGTTGACCAATTTGGATGGGGTCATTTGCATTGCAAGTTAAAAAACTGACAATTAAGCTTTTAATTGTTATTTTGGATGCAATTTCTTGTTGGTTTAAATGTAGACAGTTTACACTTTGATTCACGACTGGTTTAAAAGTATTTATTTACACGTAAATATCTTGAACCACCACTGGTTTAAAGGTTTTTGTTTTACGCTTTAATAATATTGAATCGTTGGTTTATTTTGTTTTACACGTCAATGTTTGAGCCATCATTTGTTTAAAAATATTTATTTTACAAGTAATTGTACCACTATTAGTTTAAAGGTATTTGTCTTCCATGAAAAGGTTTTGAATCACCACTGGTTTAAAGGTATTTGTTTTACTAAGTCTTGAACCACCACTGGTTTAAATGTACACAGTTTACACTTTTATTCACCATTGGTTTAAAAGTAATTACTTATACGGAAATGTCTTAAACCACCACTATTTTAAGTATTCAGTTTACACTTTAATTCTACCATTGGTTTAAAAGTATTTATTTACACGTAAATGTTTTGTGCAACTACTAGTTTAATGTATGCAGTTTACATTTTGATATCACTATTGGTTTAAAAGAAAATTATTTACACGTAAGTTTACAGTTTACACTTTGATTCACCATTGGTCTAAAAGAATTTATTTACACGTAGATGTCATGTAGCACTACTAGTTTAAAGGTATTTGTCTTCCACGTAAAGATCTTGAACCGCCACTCGTTTAAAGGTATTTGTTTTACGTTTTAATAATATTCAATCACCGTTGGTTTAAAAGTTTATATTACACGTCAATGTTTGAGTAAAAATATTTGTCTTCCATGTAACGTCTTGAACCACCACTGGTCTAAATGTATACAGTTTACACTTTTATTGACATTGGTTTAAAAGTAATTACATATACGTAAATGTCTTAAACCACTACCGTTTTATGTATTCAGTTTACACTTTGATTCACCATTGGTTTAAAAGTATTTATTTATACGTGAAAGTTTTGTGCCACTAATGGTTTAAATGTACACAGTTTGCACTAGTATTTATTTACACGTAAAGTATTCAGTTTACATTAATATGTTTTACTTTACACTTTAATTCGATTCTCCAATGGCTGAAATGTATTTGGTTTACACGTAAATGTCAGGAAACATCACTGGTTTAAATGTTTATACGAAAGCTCTTAAATCACAACTGGTTTGCACGTATTTAGTTTCTAATTTGATTCATCATTGGGTAAATTAAAAGTATTTGTTTTACATGTAAATGTCAGGGAAACACCACCGATTTATATATATTTTGAAAACGTGATTTTTTGAACCGCCACAGATGCATTTACTAAACCAGTGGTTGTTAAAGAATTTTACGTGTAAAGTTAATACATTAAATGACAGTTCAAGAATTTACGTGGTAATTAAATACCTTTAAAAAAGATTTTTCAAGGAATTGGGCATTTTGTAGGATTAATTAATTATAGGTAAATCGCGGCACCTAATAATTATTGGTAAATCGGACCCTCAAACCGGCTCAATCTAAGGCATAATTTTAAGCTTTAAAACCGTAGCAGGATCATGAAATACCATATGTATCTTCATAATAAAGAAAAAAAAATCATTTTGAAATTGTTCTTGAACCCGAGCATTCTCTCAGAAATCGATTACTAATTAACATTTAAATATTAGTGTAATTTGTTAAAATAGTAAATTTTGCTGTTATTTGATTTTATGCCAAGTTGAAATGGTCCTTCCATCCAAAACCCGCACATCCAAACTTTTGTCACTTCGTCCACACCCATAATTTTATCAGTTGGGCTAACTCACCAAGTTTTTTTTTATTTAGAATGTAAAAATAATTAAAGGCTCAATCAAATTAAGGGGCCTTAGTTTTAATTTCATCTGGCACAAAAACAGAAAAAAAATTCTTTCCTTGCTACTAATTTAATATTTACAGAAAATAACGTGTACCCAATAATTAGTTCTGAATCATTTCCCACTTGGAATTTCCATTCTCTCACAATGACCATATTCCATCTCGATGCCGATCTCGAAAATTCAATGCAAATGGTGTCATTAAATTCCGCCAAAGGAAAGAAAATGAAAAAATAAAACCAAAAACCCGCCCACTAAAAATAATTTATTATTCTTTCAATATACTAAAAGTAAAATTAATTTAAAAATTATTCTATATGAATAAATAAAATTAGTTTATTTTTATTTTTATTCGCCCTTGGCGGATTAAAGAAATCAAACGAGCGTATCTCTTTAGAATAAATGGCGACGGATTAAATTTTTAAAATTTCTTTGAGTTTTTCAAAATTTGTATATAAAATGATTAAGAATTTTCCTTTTTTTAGAATTCAAAATTGTAACTGTTTTAACAATATTTGTATTCATACAAAAATAGAAATTAAGATCAATTGCAAAATCTGACATTTTTGCTGATTTTTTTTGTCGCACCTTACCATTTTTGATATGCTTCTTAATTGGTCGATAATAAATAGCAATTAAAGTTTAAAGGTGTTGGTGTGACACAAAAATACAACGTTCAATTTTTACTGGGCCACATGCTTATAGTAAAAGTATTAAATTTTTGTTTGGCATAATATTTTTCTTTTTTGAGGAATGAATTTAATAGTTTTTTGTCAGTTTTACGTTTTATCTAATTCAACTTTGCAATTTTCTTTTTGTTTTTGATCACTTTTTCAGGCCTAAATCTAATCTATGCAATGCTTGGGGGCCTTTTTAATTAAGAATGTAAAAAACAATTATAAGGCTCATTCAAATTAAAGGTTTTGGCTTTTAATATCACCTGGCGCAAAAACAATAATAATTATTGTTTTCACAATACTAATTTAAAATTCGAAGTTTAACCTTTACCCAATAATTAGTGCTGAATCATTTCCCAAATAGATTTTTCATTCAGTAAACATAAATAAATGGTCACAAAGTCCATTCCATCTCGATGCCATTCTCGAAAACCCAGCACAGACTCCTCAGTCCTAGGGCCATACAACGGACGATTGAGACAGGGCGGGAGTGTCTCGGGACCAAATTTTCATACGACGGCACAACGACGGGGATCTTTTTTCACATTATTTTTTTGTGGCATGCTTTTTTCAAAAAATTTTTGCGGATCGTGGGGGGGGGAGGGGTCCAACGGTGCCTATCGGCACCATCGGGTGAAAATTTGTGCGCCAATTTGTTAACATATTTTGTCCGAAAAATGACTAAATCTTGCAATTTTAAGACGCTTTTTAAAAAATAAAGAATTTTATACAAATAAAAAAGCACACAGACAAAATAAATGGTAAATTGTTTAATGGAGTATCATTTAGAAAAAATAAATTGGCGTTAAAACTATTATAAGTGTGTTAGAGAGGTTCATTTGATACGGCTAGCGGTGAGTGGGTAATTTTTTGCAAAAACGTATTAATTTCGGTAAAAAAATTATTTCAATAAAATACGATTCCTGGAAATCATTGAAATATTGTTTGAAAAATTGTCTTTCAAAAAATTTTAATAAATTCTGAAAACATTCAAAGAATAAATAAATACTATTTTATTTAAAAATAAGACAGGCATTATATTATTAGAATTTTAACTTATTATTATTATTTCAAAATGACTCTTTCCACGGATATATTTGTGATGAGCGGAGGAAGAGCATTGCTGGCAATTGTGACCATATTAACCAACTGCACTTTGGTGTTTGTCACGCTTAAAGCAAAGTATTAATAATTAATGAAAGATAAAAAATAATTAAAATTAAAATTTAATTCAACAATTTTAATATTTTGTCCGTTTTCCAAGGAATTTGAACAGCACATGCAATTGGCTGATCGGTGCCAACTCGGCATGCATTGCCATCTATTCGTTTACTTATTTTGTCCAATTTGGCATTGTGTTTTTCTCTCCATCTGGCATTCCCCTTTGGCAATGTTGTCTGCTTGTCTCTGTCCCACTTTTCTTCATGTGTTGCCAATACGTTCTGTTTCCTCTGATCGCTTTTGACCGACTGATCGGCGCCATTTTCCCATTTAAGTTGAAACCAACGTTGATAAATTCAATTAGAAAATCTAATTAAGGCAAATGGGCTTTCGGTATAAGCGCCGCTACATGCTCTTTGCATTGTTTGCTTCATCTTCATTTGGCATTTTTATAGTTGCAGCGGCTTTCAATAAGTCATTGATAAATTTTTCTGAAAAGTGAGTCCAATCCAACCCCACGGAAATTTATAAAATGGAACAATTTTAACTCAACCTTTTAAAACCATTCGAATCCATTTCAAAAATTAATGCATGTATAAAATATTCCCTGGTACTTTTTGGTTTTGTGTACACACACTTCAAAATTTTCAAAAAGAGGCAATGAGTTTTTTGGTGGCACAAAAGGAATAATTTGCCCCAAGAAAAACTGAGGTTTTTTGCCATTTTAAGGGTAAATTATTTCCCTTTGTGCGATCAAAAAAAAACTGTACATTTTTTAAAATTTTGAGGTGTGTAACAAAACCGACAAATACCTATTCCCTATATCAATAATAAAATCCAGACCAATCTTTGGTGTGTTGCATATATTTTGGATTATGTTTTAGTTTGGTTCGCTGCCAAACTCATGACGCCGCCCCCGACTATTTTGCCAATTGCAGTTGGGTGCTCAACGTTTGTTCGGTTGTTCTTTATGTGGCACTTTGGGTTCGAGTCAAACTGATGTCCTCATCTGCTTCAGGAGGTGTGTGAAATTAATTCACTCATTATCATTATTAGCTTTTTTAAAGTTTAATTTCATTCCAAATTTTGCATTTTTTGAGAAAATGGGGCGCTATTATAAAAGTTACCGATGTGAATTTTATTAAAAACCAAAGGGTGGGTTACCATTTTTGGTTTGTCTAGTAAAGAAAATTTGTTCCCGAATGTTTTTCCTAGTCCCTGATCACGAATCTGACATATACCAATTCCAACTTACTAACCTAATTTAAAAAAAGATTAAAACCTAATAAATAGAATTTCGAATTTTGTACAAGTTCGGGTTAGGGTTTAGACTGTGATCAAAATTGATGTAGATTCGTGATAAGGGCCCAAAAAGCCTCAAGAACAAATTTTCACAAATTATTACCATAAAATAAATTTACAAAATTAAAAGGGTCCCACCCCTTTGGTTTTTAATAAAATTCAAAATCGGTAAGTTTAATAATGACGCCTAAAAATGTCTTTTAAAAACAAATAAATCATAAAAATGAATTTGCAAATTGATCATTTGGGTCTCTCTTTTTTAGAAATCCAATCCAATGAAGCGGTCACTCGGAAGGTGCTCTTTTTCGCTGATGGTCATCTTTTTGGTGGAGCTTTGCGGTTGGTTGACCACTTGGTCCGTCAAATTGGTGCTCACCCAATTTGGCGTTGACTCAACCACCCAACTGTACGTGCTCGCCTACTGTATTTATGTGATGCAACTTTCGTTGGCACTCAATGCGCCAATTCTTTACGCATTGAGGCAAAATATCTTTTTTTTAAAAATAAAGAAATTGAATGAAATATTTATATAATCTATTTAAGAATTAATAAAATTAATTACAAATAAATAAATTGCATTGATTTATGACATTAAACGAAATGGCCATTTGTATATTAAATTAGATAATATATAAAATATAATTTCAAAAAAATTTGAATCGTTTTAGTAGTGAGTATCGTTCGGCCTTTCGTGCCATTCTTTGCTTTGGCACTCTGTCCCATCCAAACGGCATAATTTATGTGCAGCCGAAAGGAATAACGGCACAAAAACCAGACGCGGAGCAACCACAATTTCATGACACAAAAATTTAGGCGAATTTCACAGATTTGATTAATGCTTTTTTTTACTTAAAATGTTTCAATTAAAAGAGTGATTAGTGAAAATGAATGAATAGGGGGAATATTTTTGTTGGCATTTTCATTGAATCATCAGCTTTTAATATTGATGAAATTTAAAAATTTTTATTTTATTATAATACCAATATTACTACTTCTCGAAAAGGCAAATTTCATACAAATTACAACCAAAAATAATTAGATAATTTGAAAAAATTATTTTTCATTATTACATAAAAGCAGGAGAAATTGCATTTCAATGCATCGCAATTTTGTGTTTCTTTTGCTGTCCTTTTGCATAAAAATAGCCAAATTTGACTCAATAAAAGGCGAAAATTGTGACAACCAAAACCAAAGACAGAATGACAACAATTCAATTTTTGAAAAGCTTTGGCAAATGTACGGCAAAGGTGAGTTACGGAATGCCAACAAAATATTATGATGATAATTAAAATTAATAAAATTTATTAATTTTTATAATATTTTCTTAAATTTATTACCGCTAAATGCCGATAGATCCATAGAAAATAAATATTTATTTTATAATTTTGAAAAGATGAACAAATGCAAGTGACCAAATTTATTTCTGAAGCGGATAAAATGTAATGGCATTTTGGAGGCAATTAAAAATTTGTTGTAATTTGGTAAAAAATGATGAATACAATTTTATCAAAAAGCGTATCGCATCAATTAATCACAATGATCCGCCTTTGAGCCAAGTGATGGACACTTTAATTGTTACACTAATGAGCCTTAAAAAGGCAATGGAATCGGGTAAAAAGCGAAAAAGGAAAATATTTATTTTAAACAAAAAATTCCTATTATTTTGATAAATTTCTATTTAAACTTTAATTTAAAATATTTTTTTATTATAAAACCAATTTAAATTAAAAAAAAAATTTTATATAAATATAATTAATTCCCTCATATTAAAATTTAGGAAATTTTGGCGATTCTCTGATTAAAATGGGCAATCAGCGTTTAAAATTTGCACTAAAATTTGTTGCAAAACATCATGGAATTGAATTTGATGAACGAAACAATTTTAGTTTATGGCCAAAAATAGTCAAAAGCTTTATTTTTCGAAATGGGTTATATTATATTAAATAAATTAGTTTTAATTTTTAGACATAATTTTAAATAAATTAAATATAAATTCAGACGAAAATATTTGGTAAAAATGGCAAAAAATTCTGGCAAAATAATTCAAATAATGAACATCAAAATGAAAGTGATCAAAATAAAACAAAAAATTTCTTACAATTTGTGGTAAAAACTATACAAATTTGCGAAGATGGCACGGCAAAGAGGCGAAAAAGTGCAATTAATTAAAATGAAAAATAACAATTTTATAATAAATAATATAAATTAATAATATTCAAATTTGAAAGGTTGTAAAATTAATGAATCATTTTTTTAAAATCATTTAAGACGCAAAACGACGACGAAAACGGACCATATTTTCAAATATAACAGTTGTTTTGGTGTTAATGTTAGGGTTAATTTTCGCTATTACCAATTCCCATCAATTGCTGTGGACAATGAGTCGGATTGCGCAATATGTCTTGATCAAATCCATGCCGGAATTCATGTTAAACAATTGCCATCATGTGAAGTAAAATTATAATAATTTATTGTCTCCAAATATATTTTTATTTCCATTTAAGCATATTTTCCATGACGAATGCATAAAAGCGTGGTAATTAACTAACCAGCGATTAAATTAATGATGGGTCGAGACCGAGACTCACTCTCGACAGTGACCGGGCGAAATATCAAATTTGAAATTAAAACCCAAGATTTTAGGCTGTAATTTCTTGGTTTTTCAAGGATCCAAGGCGGGCACAATGCATGCCCAATGTGTCACAGCAATTATTGGCAGAGACAGAGGCACAAAAATGGTCAATTCGAAGAAGCATTTACGCCATTTTAATCCGTTTTTGTTGAGATTTAGAGGCATCAAAATGCATGGCATTGCCTCAGGCGCCGAAATTGGAAATTCTTCAAATGATCCGTCAGTGATTGTCCAAATGGAGGATGAGCACCAATCAGAAACATCAGACGAAGAAGACGAAGCTGATCAAAACGCTGAAAACACTCAAATGGCAAATATGGTCTAAATTTGGAGTCAGCCAAATTTACAAAAGAAATTTTTAAAAGAATTTTATTGAAATATTTTTTTATTATTCGTCTGATAAAAAACGGAATAAAAAATGTTTTTTGAATGTTGGGGCTTAAATTTATTAATCAAACAAAAATAAATTCAACACAAATAAAAAATGTAATTCATGTTTTTTTCATATGTTTACATATGTAAATGTAATTTTATAATTATCGGAAATAAAAATCAATCCATTTAATTCAAATAAATGACTTAAAAATTGCTGCTTTCTTAGAATATAAATCTGAATTAAATCGTCAATTTATTATTTATTTTGACAAAATAATTGTAATTATTAATTATATAAAAAGTTTAATGCATCGCAATTTTGTGTTTCTTTTGCTGTCCTTTTGCATAAAAATAGCCAAATTTGACTCAATAAAAGGCGAAAATTGTGACAACCAAAACCAAAGACAGAATGACAACAATTCAATTTTTGAAAAAGCTTTGGCAAATGTACGGCAAAGGTGAGTTAGGGAATGCCAACAAAATATTATGATGATAATGAAATATTTACAATATTTATTTCTTAATATTTTTAATTATTTCTACAATTTGAATTTTTAAAATGTCCAATATCAAAAGGCAAAAATCCAAAAAAAAAACATTTAACATTTTAAAAAGATCAACAAATGCAATTGACCAACATAATATGTGAAGCGGATAAAATGTATTGCATTTTGGAGGCAATTAAAACGGAAGTAAAAATTAATTTATTATAATTCATATAAATTTTAATTTCTCAATTAAAGAAACCAATTTGTTGCATTCGAATTTTGTACAAGTTCGGGTTAGGGTTTAGACTGTGATCAAAATTGATGTAGATTCGTGATAAGGGACCCAAAAAGCCTCAAGAACAAATTTTCACAAATTATTACCATAAAATAAATTTACAAAATTAAAAGGGTCCACCCTTTGGTTTTTAATAAAATTCAAATCGGTAAGTTTAATAATGACGCCTAAAAATGTCTTTTAAAAACAAATAAATCATAAAAATGAATTTGCAAATTGATCATTTGGGTCTCTCTTTTTTAGAAATCCAATCCAATGAAGCGGTCACTCGGAAGGTGCTCTTTTCGCTGATGGTCATCTTTTTGGTGGAGCTTTGCGGTTGGTTGACCACTTGGTCCGTCAAATTGGTGCTCACCAATTTGGCGTTGACTCAACCACCCAACTGTACGTGCTCGCCTACTGTATTTATGTGATGCAACTTTCGTTGGCACTCAATGCGCCAATTCTTTACGCATTGAGGCAAAATATCTTTTTTTAAAAATAAAGAAATTGAATGAAATATTTATATAATCTATTTAAGAATTAATAAAATTAATTACAAATAAATAAATTGCATTGATTTATGACATTAAACGAAATGGCCATTTGTATATTAAATTAGATAATATATAAAATATAATTTCAAAAAAATTGAATCGTTTTAGTAGTGAGTATCGTTCGGCCTTTCGTGCATTCTTTGCTTTGGCACTCTGTCCCATCCAAACGGCATAATTTATGTGCAGCCGAAAGGAATGAACGGCACAAAAACCAGACGCGGAGCAACCACAATTTCATGACACAAAAATTTAGGCGAATTTCACAGATTTGATTAATGCTTTTTTTTACTTAAAATGTTTCAATTAAAAGAGTGATTAGTGAAAATGAATGAATAGGGGGAATATTTTTGTTGGCATTTTCATTGAATCATCAGCTTTTAATATTGATGAAATTTAAAAATTTTTATTTTTTATAATACCAATATTACTACTTCTCGAAAAGGCAAATTTCATACAAATTACAACCAAAAATAATTAGATAATTTGAAAAAATTATTTTTCATTATTACATAAAAGCAGGAGAAATTGCATTTCAATGCATCGCAATTTTGTGTTTCTTTTGCTGTCCTTTTGCATAAAAATAGCCAAATTTGACTCAATAAAAGGCGAAAATTGTGACAACCAAAACCAAAGACAGAATGACAACAATTCAATTTTTGAAAAGCTTTGGCAAATGTACGGCAAAGGTGAGTTACGGAATGCCAACAAAATATTATGATGATAATTAAAATTAATAAAATTTATTAATTTTTATAATATTTTCTTAAATTTATTACCGCTAAATGCCGATAGATCCATAGAAAATAAATATTTATTTTATAATTTTGAAAAGATGAACAAATGCAAGTGACCAAATTTATTTCTGAAGCGGATAAAATGTATGGCATTTTGGAGGCAATTAAAAATTTGTTGTAATTTGGTAAAAAATGATGAATACAATTTTATCAAAAAGCGTATCGCATCAATTAATCACAATGATCCGCCTTTGAGCCAAGTGATGGACACTTTAATTGTTACACTAATGAGCCTTAAAAAGGCAATGGAATCGGGTAAAAAGCGAAAAAGGAAAATATTTATTTTAAACAAAAAATTCCTATTATTTTGATAAATTTCTATTTAAACTTTAAATTTAAAATATTTTTTTATTATAAAAACCAATTTAAATTAAAAAAAAAATTTTAAATATAAATTATAATTAATTCCCTCATATTAAAATTTAGGAAATTTTGGCGATTCTCTGATTAAAATGGGCAATCAGCGTTTAAAATTTGCACTAAATTTGTTGCAAAACATCATGGAATTGAATTTGATGAACGAAACAATTTTAGTTTATGGCCAAAAAATAGTCAAAAGCTTTATTTTTCGAAATGGGTTATATTATATTAAATAAATTAGTTTTAATTTTTAGACATAATTTTAAATAAATTAAATATAAATTCAGACGAAAATATTTGGTAAAAAATGGCAAAAAATTCTGGCAAAAATAATTCAAATAATGAACATCAAAATGAAAGTGATCAAAAATAAAAACAAAAAATCTTACAATTTGTGGTAAAAACTATACAAATTTGCGAAGATGGCACGGCAAAGAGGCGAAAAAGTGCAATTAATTAAAATGAAAAATAACAATTTTATAATAAATAATATAAATTAATAATATTCAAATTTGAAAGGTTGTAAAATTAATGAATCATTTTTTTAAAATCATTTAAGACGCAAAACGACGACGAAAACGGACCATATTTTCAAAATAAACAGTTGTTTTGGTGTAATGTTAGGGTTAATTTTCGCTATTACCAATTCCCATCAATTGCTGTGGACAATGAGTCGGATTGCGCAATATGTCTTGATCAAATCCATGCCGGAATTCATGTTAAACAATTGCCATCATGTGAAGTAAAATTATAATAATTTATTGTCTCCAAATATATTTTTATTTCCATTTAAGCATATTTTCCATGACGAATGCATAAAAGCGTGGTAATTAACTAACCAGCGATTAAATTAATGATGGGTCGAGACCGAGACTCACTCTCGACAGTGACCGGGCGAAATATCAAATTTGAAATTAAAACCCAAGATTTTAGGCTGTAATTTCTTGGTTTTTCAAGGATCCAAGGCGGGCACAATGCATGCCCAATGTGTCACCAGCAATTATTGGCAAGACAGAGGCACAAAATGGTCAATTCGAAGAAGCATTAACGCCATTTTAATCCGTTTTTGTTGAGATTTAGAGCATCAAATGCATGGCATTGCCTCAGGCGCCGAAATTGGAAATTCTTCAAATGATCCGTCAGTGATTGTCCAAATGGAGGATGAGCACCAATCAGAAAACATCAGACGAAGAAGACGAAGCTGATCAAAACGCTGAAAACACTCAAATGGCAAATATGGTCTAAATTTGGAGTCAGCCAAATTTACAAAAGAAATTTTTAAAAGAATTTTATTGAAATATTTTTTATTATTCGTCCTGATAAAAAACGGAATAAAAAATGTTTTTTGAATGTTGGCGCTTAAATTTATTAATCAAACAAAAATAAATTCACACAAATAAAAAATGTAATTCATGTTTTTTTCATATGTTTACATATGTAAATGTAATTTTATAATTATCGGAAATAAAAATCAATCCATTTAATTCAAATAAATGACTTAAAAATTGCTGCTTTCTTAGAATATAAATCTGAATTAAATCGTCAATTTATTATTTATTTTGACAAAATAATTGTAATTATTAATTATATAAAAAGTTTAATGCATCGCAATTTTGTGTTTCTTTTGCTGTCCTTTTGCATAAAAATAGCCAAATTTGACTCAATAAAAGGCGAAAATTGTGACAACCAAAACCAAAGACAGAATGACAACAATTCAATTTTTGAAAAGCTTTGGCAAATGTACGGCAAAGGTGAGTTAGGGAATGCCAAAAAATATTATGATGATAATGAAATATTTACAATATTATTTCTTAATATTTTTAATTATTTCTACAATTTGAATTTTTAAAATGTCCAATATCAAAAGGCAAAAATCCAAAAAAAAAAACATTTAACATTTTAAAAAGATCAACAAATGCAATTGACCAACATAATATGTGAAGCGGATAAAATGTATTGCATTTTGGAGGCAATTAAAACGGAAGTAAAAATTAATTTATTATAATTCATATAAATTTTAATTTCTCAATTAAAGAAACCAATTTGTTGCATTCGAATTTTGTACAAGTTCGGGTTAGGGTTTAGACTGTGATCAAAATTGATGTAGATTCGTGATAAGGGACCCAAAAAGCCTCAAGAACAAATTTTCACAAATTATTACCATAAAATAAATTTACAAAATTAAAAGGGTCCACCCCTTTGGTTTTTAATAAAATTCAAAATCGGTAAGTTTAATAATGACGCCTAAAAATGTCTTTTAAAAAACAAATAAATCATAAAAATGAATTTGCAAATTGATCATTTGGGTCTCTTTTTTAGAAATCCAATCCAATGAAGCGGTCACTCGGAAGGTGCTCTTTTCGCTGATGGTCATCTTTTTGGTGGAGCTTTGCGGTTGGTTGACCACTTGGTCCGTCAAATTGGTGCTCACCCAATTTGGCGTTGACTCAACCACCCAACTGTACGTGCTCGCCTACTGTATTTATGTGATGCAACTTTCGTTGGCACTCAATGCGCCAATTCTTTACGCATTGAGGCAAAATATCTTTTTTTAAAAATAAAGAAATTGAATGAAATATTTATATAATCTATTTAAGAATTAATAAAATTAATTACAAATAAATAAATTGCATTGATTTATGACATTAAACGAAATGGCCATTTGTATATTAAATTAGATAATATATAAAATATAATTTCAAAAAAATTGAATCGTTTTAGTAGTGAGTATCGTTCGGCCTTTCGTGCCATTCTTTGCTTTGGCACTCTGTCCCATCCAAACGGCATAATTTATGTGCAGCCGAAAGGAATGAACGGCACAAAAACCAGACGCGGAGCAACCACAATTTCATGACACAAAAATTTAGGCGAATTTCACAGATTTGATTAATGCTTTTTTTTACTTAAAATGTTTCAATTAAAAGAGTGATTAGTGAAAATGAATGAATAGGGGGAATATTTTTGTTGGCATTTTCATTGAATCATCAGCTTTTAATATTGATGAAATTTAAAAATTTTTATTTTATTATAATACCAATATTACTACTTCTCGAAAAGGCAAATTTCATACAAATTACAACCAAATAAATTAGATAATTTGAAAAAATTATTTTTCATTATTACATAAAAGCAGGAGAAATTGCATTTCAATGCATCGCAATTTTGTGTTTCTTTTGCTGTCCTTTTGCATAAAAAAGCCAAATTTGACTCAATAAAAGGCGAAAATTGTGACAACCAAAACCAACAACAGAATGGCAACAATTCAATTTTTGAAAAGCTTAGGCAAATGTACGGCAAAGGTGAGTTACGGAATGCCAACAAAATATTATGATGATAATTAAAATTAATAAAATTTATTAATTTTTATAATATTTTCTTAAATTTATTACCGCTAAATGCCGATAGATCCATAGAAAATAAATATTTATTTTATAATTTTGAAAAGATGAACAAATGCAAGTGACCAAATTTATTTCTGAAGCGGATAAAATGTATGGCATTTTGGAGGCAATTAAAAATTTGTTGTAATTTGGTAAAAAATGATGAATACAATTTTATCAAAAAGCGTATCGCATCAATTAATCACAATGATCCGCCTTTGAGCCAAGTGATGGACACTTTAATTGTTACACTAATGAGCCTTAAAAAGGCAATGGAATCGGGTAAAAAGCGAAAAAGGAAAATATTTATTTTAAACAAAAAATTCCTATTATTTTGATAAATTTCTATTTAAACTTTAATTTAAAATATTTTTTTATTATAAAAACCAATTTAAATTAAAAAAAAAATTTTAATATAAATATAATTAATTCCCTCATATTAAAATTTAGGAAATTTTGGCGATTCTCTGATTAAAATGGGCAATCAGCGTTTAAAATTTGCACTAAAATTTGTTGCAAAACATCATGGAATTGAATTTGATGAACGAAACAATTTTAGTTTATGGCCAAAAAATAGTCAAAAGCTTTATTTTTCGAAATGGGTTATATTATATTAAATAAATTAGTTTTAATTTTTAGACATAATTTTAAATAAATTAAATATAAATTCAGACGAAAATATTTGGTAAAAATGGCAAAAAATTCTGGCAAAATAATTCAAATAATGAACATCAAAATGAAAGTGATCAAAATAAAACAAAAAATTTCTTACAATTTGTGGTAAAAACTATACAAATTTGCGAAGATGGCACGGCAAAGAGGCGAAAAAGTGCAATTAATTAAAATGAAAAATAACAATTTTATAATAAATAATATAAATTAATAATATTCAAATTTGAAAGGTTGTAAAATTAATGAATCATTTTTTTAAAATCATTTAAGACGCAAAACGACGACGAAAACGGACCATATTTTCAAATATAACAGTTGTTTTGGTGTTAATGTTAGGGTTAATTTTCGCTATTACCAATTCCCATCAATTGCTGTGGACAATGAGTCGGATTGCGCAATATGTCTTGATCAAATCCATGCCGGAATTCATGTTAAACAATTGCCATCATGTGAAGTAAAATTATAATAATTTATTGTCTCCAAATATATTTTTATTTCCATTTAAGCATATTTTCCATGACGAATGCATAAAAGCGTGGTAATTAACTAACCAGCGATTAAATTAATGATGGGTCGAGACCGAGACTCACTCTCGACAGTGACCGGGCGAAATATCAAATTTGAAATTAAAACCCAAGATTTTAGGCTGTAATTTCTTGGTTTTTCAAGGATCCAAGGCGGGCACAATGCATGCCCAATGTGTCACCAGCAATTATTGGCAGAGACAGAGGCACAAAATGGTCAATTCGAAGAAGCATTAACGCCATTTTAATCCGTTTTTGTTGAGATTTAGAGCATCAAATGCATGGCATTGCCTCAGGCGCCGAAATTGGAAATTCTTCAAATGATCCGTCAGTGATTGTCCAAATGGAGGATGAGCACCAATCAGAAACATCAGACGAAGAAGACGAAGCTGATCAAAACGCTGAAAACACTCAAATGGCAAATATGGTCTAAATTTGGAGTCAGCCAAATTTACAAAAGAAATTTTTAAAAGAATTTTATTGAAATATTTTTTTATTATTCGTCCTGATAAAAAACGGAATAAAAAATGTTTTTTGAATGTTGGCGCTTAAATTTATTAATCAAACAAAAATAAATTCACACAAATAAAAAATGTAATTCATGTTTTTTTCATATGTTTACATATGTAAATGTAATTTTATAATTATCGGAAATAAAAATCAATCCATTTAATTCAAATAAATGACCTTAAAAATTGCTGCTTTTCTTAGAATAAATCTGAATTAAATCGTCAATTTATTATTTATTTTGACAAAATAATTGTAATTATTAATTATATAAAAAGTTTAATGCATCGCAATTTTGTGTTTCTTTTGCTGTCCTTTTGCATAAAAATAGCCAAATTTGACTCAATAAAAGGCGAAAATTGTGACAACCAAAACCAAAGACAGAATGACAACAATTCAATTTTTGAAAAGCTTTGGCAAATGTACGGCAAAGGTGAGTTAGGGAATGCCAACAAAATATTATGATGATAATGAAATATTTACAATATTTATTTCTTAATATTTTTAATTATTTCTACAATTTGAATTTTTAAAATGTCCAATATCAAAAGGCAAAAATCCAAAAAAAAAACATTTAACATTTTAAAAAGATCAACAAATGCAATTGACCAACATAATATGTGAAGCGGATAAAATGTATTGCATTTTGGAGGCAATTAAAACGGAAGTAAAAATTAATTTATTATAATTCATATAAATTTTAATTTCTCAATTAAAGAAACCAATTTGTTGCATTCGAATTTTGTACAAGTTCGGGTTAGGGTTTAGACTGTGATCAAAATTGATGTAGATTCGTGATAAGGGACCCAAAAAGCCTCAAGAACAAATTTTCACAAATTATTACCATAAAATAAATTTACAAAATTAAAAGGGTCCCACCCCTTTGGTTTTTAATAAAATTCAAAATCGGTAAGTTTAATAATGACGCCTAAAAATGTCTTTTAAAAACAAATAAATCATAAAAATGAATTTGCAAATTGATCATTTGGGTCTCTTTTTTTAGAAATCCAATCCAATGAAGCGGTCACTCGGAAGGTGCTCTTTTCGCTGATGGTCATCTTTTTGGTGGAGCTTTGCGGTTGGTTGACCACTTGGTCCGTCAAATTGGTGCTCACCCAATTTGGCGTTGACTCAACCACCCAACTGTACGTGCTCGCCTACTGTATTTATGTGATGCAACTTTCGTTGGCACTCAATGCGCCAATTCTTTACGCATTGAGGCAAAATATCTTTTTTTAAAAATAAAGAAATTGAATGAAATATTTATATAATCTATTTAAGAATTAATAAAATTAATTACAAATAAATAAATTGCATTGATTTATGACATTAAACGAAATGGCCATTTGTATATTAAATTAGATAATATATAAAATATAATTTCAAAAAAATTGAATCGTTTTAGTAGTGAGTATCGTTCGGCCTTTCGTGCCATTCTTTGCTTTGGCACTCTGTCCCATCCAAACGGCATAATTTATGTGCAGCCGAAAGGAATGAACGGCACAAAAACCAGACGCGGAGCAACCACAATTTCATGACACAAAAATTTAGGCGAATTTCACAGATTTGATTAATGCTTTTTTTTACTTAAAATGTTTCAATTAAAAGAGTGATTAGTGAAAATGAATGAATAGGGGGAATATTTTTGTTGGCATTTTCATTGAATCATCAGCTTTTAATATTGATGAAATTTAAAAATTTTTATTTTATTATAATACCAATATTACTACTTCTCGAAAAGGCAAATTTCATACAAATTACAACCAAAAATAATTAGATAATTTGAAAAAATTATTTTTCATTATTACATAAAAGCAGGAGAAATTGCATTTCAATGCATCGCAATTTTGTGTTTCTTTTGCTGTCCTTTTGCATAAAAATAGCCAAATTTGACTCAATAAAAGGCGAAAATTGTGACAACCAAAACCAAAGACAGAATGACAACAATTCAATTTTTGAAAAGCTTTGGCAAATGTACGGCAAAGGTGAGTTACGGAATGCCAACAAAATATTATGATGATAATTAAAATTAATAAAATTTATTAATTTTTATAATATTTTCTTAAATTTATTACCGCTAAATGCCGATAGATCCATAGAAAATAAATATTTATTTTATAATTTTGAAAAGATGAACAAATGCAAGTGACCAAATTTATTTCTGAAGCGGATAAAATGTATGGCATTTTGGAGGCAATTAAAATTTGTTGTAATTTGGTAAAAAAATGATGAATACAATTTTATCAAAAAGCGTATCGCATCAATTAATCACAGTGATCCGCCGTTGAGCCAAGTGATGGACACTTTAATTGTTACACTAATGAGCCTTAAAAAGGCAATGGAATCGGGTAAAAAGCAAATAATATTTTTATTTTAATAAAAAAAACTCCTATTATTTTGATAATTTTTAATATAACTTTAATTTAAAGTTAAAATAATTTTTTATTATAAAAAAACAAATTTAAATTAAAAATTATTTTTTACATAAATATAATTAATTTCCTCATATAAAATTTAGGAAATTTTGGTGATTCTCTGATTAAAATGGTCAAACTCCGTTTGAAATTTGCACTAAAATTTGCTGCAAAACGTCATGGAATTGAATTTGATGAACAAAATAATTTTCGTTTATGGTCAAAAAATGGTCAAAATTATTATTTTTTAACAAGAAACAACCTATTTTTTGGAACAAGTAATTCATTTCGTTAATTATGCAATATTTTTATTGCCGAAAATAATTAATTATTTTTGTTTTCGAATCTCGCGTAAAAAGCTTAACAAGAAATTAGATAAAAAAATAAGAAATATTTTGAATAATTAAGTCTCTTTTTTATTAAGAAATTATTTTTTAAGTTTTAGCTAAACTGAGAAGAAAATTTGGTACTTTTCCGTTTTGGGGCCAAAGGCTTGGCGCGCGGTATCCCCCCCCCCCTCCGGGCAACAAAATATCTTTGGTTAAATTGTGGCATTTATTCCTCTGAAATAATTGGAGAGTAGTTTTTGCAATTCTTCGCGCCTTTTGTTGATTTAAAAAATCAAAATTTGGCCCCAAAACGGAAAAGTACCGAAAATTGAACGCATTAATTATTTTTTATAGTTCAAAAAAAGCTGCCGAACAAACTCACGAAAAATGGGAAGAACAAAATTGCGATGATGCTTGTGTAAGAAATTGCACAAACAACAAAAATAAAAGGAGGACTCAAAAGTTTTTACAATTTATGCCACGGACAAACGAAATTGGCGATTTTGGCACGGCAAAGAGACGAAAAGGTGAAAAGTTTTCGTTTTTCTTTCCCTCCATCGTTAAGAATTTGGGTGAAATTTTGAAAAGTCTAAAACAATTGGTCGCTCAACGGTGCCGTCAGGCAAAGTCGAGAAAATTAGACTAAAAAAAGCGAGACTTTTCTCGAGTCGAGACTCTCGTGGTTCACAAAAACAAATTAATTTATATACATATACTGTATTTATTAATACAAATAAAAACCATCAAATTTCTCGTGTAAATTAATTTACGGTTAAAAATTTTAGGCACAAAAAGACGACGACGAAAACGCGATTCTATGCTTAGAATTAATTTAACAGCTCTCACAATTCTATTGGCACTTTTCACCCTGCTGTTGTTCGTTGTTTGTTTGCTCTTACTTTGTCATTCACGAAATCCACAAAATATTAATTTGGCAACCGACGCAGTGATTGTGCAAATGCCAACAATGGCACGGATTGTGCATAATGATGGCACATGTAAAAATTACTGGAATAAATTGAATATTTAATTGGCTTTTGCATTTTTTTAAATCCAATTTACTCTAGCAAATCTTTTCAACCAAATCCCATCAATCCCTGTGGACAATGAATTGGAATGTGCAATTTGTCTTGATCAAATTGGTGCCGGAACACTTGCGAAGCGAATGCCCTCGTGCGAAGTAAATAAATATTATTAAATATTTTTTTAATATTAATTTTAGCACATCTATCACGAAAATTGCATTATAACATGGTGAGCATCAGAAAAATTATAATTGTAAAAAAATAATTTTATAAAATCTATTATTTTTAAACAATCGAATGTCATCTCTACTCAAAAGGTTCCCCAATTTTCTGAATTTAATTTCTAAGATTTTGAGGAAATCCGATGGAAATGGAAAATTTTCAAAATATTATAAATTAATTTTATGGGCGCAAGGTTCAGAGCATTTATAGAAGTTTAAAATAGATTTAATTTTGTTGTTGTTTGTGATCCCAAGTGCGAAGAATTATGCTTATTTAAAAATAAAAATTTTTAATTTTTTAGGTTTCGAGTTGGGCATAACACTTGCCCAATTTGTCGTCAGCAAATAATTGAAATGCCAATGATACAGCCCCAAAATGGTCCATAGCGAAACTGTGTTTGACCTTGTGCCAACAGCGCATCCAGAAATTAGCTGATGATTTTACTATAAAATATTAAGAAAACAAAAAAAGCTCTGAGAGATTATAAAAGACAATATTTTTATTATTTATGTCTATATGTATTTGTGATTTCTCGGTCTCGAGTCTCGGTCTGGGGTTTTCAGTCTCGGTCTTCGAGACTTTCGAGACTCGAGACCGAGACTTTTTTACACCCCTAATGGTTGGATTTTGGTAAACTTATATTTTTATAAATTTTAGGCCATTTTTTGTTCATTTCTTTAGCATATGCGTGATCTAGTGTGTTGTGCGGCTCCCTGATGTTTCGTCACTGAACCTTTCGTCACTGAACTTTTCGTCACTGAACCTTTCGTCACTGAAATAAAATTTTAAAAAATTAAACAATACGCCAAATATTTTTTTATTTTTTGAATAAAAAAGCATTAAATTTGAGCCAAGTGATATGAAATCGCTCTTAAATATTGCAATGGGTCTTCTTGACCCGCTCGTTGTTGGAATTCAGCGAAGAGTTGCCGCAAATTGTTGTCTTGTTGTAGATAAATGGACTTTCTCTTAAGGCCCTTTCCCCTTATCCCATTTGCCGGTGCATTGTGAAAATCGGCAACAATGTGCTGCCAACGTTCAAATTCTTTAAGCATTCGCTTAACAAATTTGCTGAACAGTGGGTTTGGTTCAAGAAGGGCCCCCCAAATGTTATGCCACGCTTCTAACGAATTGTTGCTTCTTGAAAGACCAATTTCGAGGCGATGAGTCAGATTCCATAGCTAAATTACAGAAATATGTAAAAGTAGATAGTCAAGAATTTTTTACCGCTATTGGAAACAAGGCATTTCGATGTGCCAAATTCTCATGAGCTATCCAGGCACGCAACCATCCATCACATTGACCGCTGGTTGCCTTCTCTTCATTCCTTTTTATTTGTTTGCCAAATATTTTTATCAGAAATGACCCACACCACAATTGGAGGGCCGAGAGGGTTAAAGGTTATTCTCATCACCGAACCGATTTCCATGGCAAAGTAATTGCTTTGAATGTAAACAAATTGTTAGAAAGACTGATATTTTAATAATATTTATGTGTTTAAAATACTATGTTAAATTGACACAAAACTAACAATTTTTAGAATTTTTCAAATACATAACTTTATTTTAAAAAAATAGTTTTCACTAATAAATAATTCTTTATTTTATTTCAGTGACGAAAGGTTCAGTGACGAAAAGTTTAGTGACGAAAGGTTCAGTGACGAAACGTTCGGCCACCTGTTGTGCTCTTTGTTATGTTCTTCGTTTTTTCGTTGGATCAGTTCCCCTTGAAGTGGTTCATTTTTCTTCTAATTTTTCAAAATTATTCCTTTTTCCGATGAGAATTTAATCACAACTTTAACAATTAAAAGCGTAAAATATTGTCATTTTTGGACTAAAAAGTAGGGTTGAGCGGTACCGGTACCGGTACCGACCGGTAATTACCGGTTTTTTTGGTACCGGTACCGGTTTTTTCAAAAATCAAAGTATCGGTACCGGTTTGTCTAGTACCGGTACCGCCGGTAAAAATTTGCACTGGTAAGAATGGGGGTCTGGGTGAGAAAAGAGTAGGGAATGGTGAAGAAGGAGAAATTTTTTGAGAAAAAAAAATTAAATTATTTATTTTCATTTAAAGCATTTGTTCATATGCATAAGTGGTCAAGTGGCTAAACCTTCTGATTTTATTATTTCTCGGCTTGGGTTCAATTCCCCACTGGGATAGAATATTCTTCATATTTTCTTTACCATTATTTTAATTGAAATTTTAATTAAAAAAAATATTCCAACTTTTTTTCTTTCATTTTAAGCATCCTAAAAACCCAAAAATTAATCAATTGGTCTTTTTTTTACAAATTCTGTTAACAAATCGCATTAAAAAATACAAAATTTTTCCCGGCGGCGCCTATCGGCACCGCCGGCCCTCCTTGTTCCCCAAAAGTCTTGAGAAAAACGTGCCGCGAAAAAAGCGGTGTTGAAAGCAAAAAAGGTCATTGATTTACATTAATTTACATGGCCGGAGACCCCTTCGCAAAATTGGAAAATTGGCCGCTGATCCCTTGTTTTGCAATAATCTGAATTTTGAGGTCTACATCTGAATTTTAGTGTTCTTTATCCTGAATTTGAAAAAAAAACTTGGTCACCCTCAATATACATATACTTCTGAACAATTCTAATGCTAAAAAACAGGCACTCGCGCGAAAACTGAATAAAAATTTTGTATTTGAAAAATTTTGTCCAAAAATTTTTACGTTGGAAAATTACCGGTTTTTACCGGTACCGGTACCGGTTTTTGCATTACCGGTCAGTACCGGTACCGGTTTTTTTACAATTACCGATTACCGCTCAACTCTACTAAAAAGTTAATAAATTGCACTAAAAATTCAAAACTTTCCCCGGCGTCGCCTATCGGCACCGCCGGCACCCATTTTTCAATGGAAAATTAAAAATAAATTTAATATTCTGTTAGTGCTTTTAAATTTAAATCAACAATTAAAAAATCGATATTATGTAATTATGTATTAGGGTCGTAAATTATATGGACTAAAACCGCGAAATATGGACTAAAAAGCACGAAATATGGACTAAAAAGCTCAAAAATGACCAAATTTGGACCAAAATATGGACTAAAAACTGCCAAAATATGGATTTATATGGACTAAAAACCTTCATCAGATCAAAAAAATTTAATGCAGAAATGCTATTTTGAGCCCCTTTCTTCATAGCATATGCGCATAAAAAATCCATATAATTTACAACCCTAATAATTATGGTTTATTTAATAAATAGGGCTAAAATTTACACTTTTCACCCGGAGACACCTAAAACCATCAATTTTTTCTTAAAAAATTAGCTCAAAATGCCAAATTAGGTAATTTTTTGGTGAAAATCTTTTAACAAATCACATTAAATTTTCTAAATTTTCCCCAGCGGCGCCTAACGGCACCGCTGTACCCCTATTCCCGAAAAGTTCTTTTAAAAAAGAGCGCCGCAAAAAAATGATGTAAAGTCATTCATATGAAAAGGAAAAACGGACTATAGCTTAATTAAATAGGAAAAAAAGCAAAAAATGTTATAAAAACCTCCAAAAATTGATTTTTTAAATTTTTTATATGTTTTAATCGATTTTTAAGTGAACCAGAAAAATTTTTTGGAAAAAGTCTCGGTCTCGAGTCTCGACTCGAGAAAAATCTCGGGTTTTTTGGGTCTCGGTCTCGGTATCGAGTCTCGGGGTCAAGTCTCGGTCTCGAGTCTCGGGAAATTTTTGGTCTCGAGCATCACTACCATATAGTCAAAAAAACTAAATTATTTTTGCTTAAAAATATTTATTATAATTTTATGTGCTTTTTTATTTCATAATTATTTTTGTATAGAATTAATTAAAAACGCATAAGGCATTTTTAAAAATGGTTATTTTTGGTGAAAATCTGTTAACAAATTGCACTCTAATTTTCTAATTTTCGAAAAAATTTCCCGGTATTTTTTTTTGGAAAAAGCGCGCCGCAAAAAAACATTTTTTACTTTTTTGATCAGAAATAATGTTTTTAAAAATGATTTTTTTTACTCTAAATGCTGATTTTTCGCTGTAAAATTATTTTAAAATTTTTATCTGACAGCCCTGATTTTTTCCGTATGATTTTTCGCGGCACACTTTTTCCAAAGACTTTTGCGGAACATAAGGGTCTGGTGGTGCCGATAGGCGCCGCAGGGGAAATTTTGAAAATTTGCGTGTAATTTGTTAACAGATTTTTATCAAAAAATACCAATTTTGCGATTTTGGGCCAAGTTTTTTTTTTTGAGAAAAAGAGTATTTTTTGGACAGGTGGTGCCGATAGGCGTCGTAGGGAAAATGTTGAAAACATGAATTCAATTTGTTAACAAATTATGCCAAGAAAGGTCAATTTTTATTGGTGTTTTTGTTTAAAAATCCTATCAGTAAAAAATAAATTAAAAAATAAAACGTCAAACGGGGGTATCGAACTCATGACAAAAAACTTGTTAATTTTAAAGCAGTAACCAGTACTCCACGATAGTCACGTTTGCTGGACCCACGCGTTTCGGCGCTCGCGTTTCGGCGCCAAAAAAAATTATAAAAATTCAAATACTTGGTTAAAATCAACAAACAAAAAACAAAATAAAACTTCTTTTTTGGTAATCATTTTCATCGAATATGCGTTCGAAAATTGAAACAAAAAAAAAACAAAAAGTGTAGAGGTCTAATTTGGACGGACCTAAACAATCTCTTCATTCGTCTTGCAGCGCCACACTTGTACCGCAAATGCTTCGAATGTGGAAGCTCAACAAGTTAAAACTACAATCAAACTCCGTGCCATCACCATGACAAAAGGCTTATATTACGATTTTTTAACAAATGAAAAACTTATTTAGACGTGAAAAATGGATTTTCCCGGTGTGCCATGCCTAATGACTTTCAAATCGCAAACATCGTACGAAATAATGTTCACATTTTTGCGTGCTGCGTGGCCAAATTTGCTCCCATTTCTTTTTCCGTGGATTTTTGAAATGGCTATGTCAAGTGATGGCTTTTCGACCTCTCATTGATGGTCAGAAAATAAATGTTATTTTCATTTTTTGAATAATTTTTTAGGCTTTTGGACAATTATGTTGGGCGTACTCGTCCCGATGGCACATGGTCGCAACCGTTGTTCCGACTGGACTAGTGGAACATCTACCAATGGACATTGGATGGTGGAGATGCGAGGAAGAACAACAACGCAGAAGCGGAACACCACCGTTTGCAGGGCGCGTTCAATTGTCGTCATCAATCATTGTGGGATTTCATTGATGTTCTTCGACGTGAACAGAAAATCGCCGACCACAAATACAATTCTGCGATCGCTGGATTGTCACCTGAAAAGGCGAGGAAAATATTTGGCAGCAGATTGACGAATTCTGAACATGGTTCGAAATTACATTCCGTTGAATAATCATGATTATCTTCCACCCAATCTCCAGTCCAATCAATTTCACATTATTTTGGAAGTTCTTAGAGACATTTCCCACAATTATCAAATGAATCCTTGAAAATTTAGCTTTTTGTTACGTATTTATTTATTGTCTTTTTATATATTGATAAAGCGATAGGTTTTTTTGATTTGTTGATTTAACAAAGTTTTGAATTTTTATAATTTTTTGTTGATTTTAACTAGAGACCGGTAAAAAAAAATTTCCGGGAGCGGTTTTTCTAATTTTAATGCTATTTGTTAACAGATTTTGTCTAAAAAAGGACCAAATTTAGAGATTTTGGACTATTTTTACAAGTATTTGAATTTTTATAATTTTTTTGGCACCGAAACGCGAGCGCCGAAACGCAGTGGACCCCACGTTTGCAAAGCAAATTTTATAAAAATTTGTTAATATGATTTTAAAAAATTCAAAATTTGTATATATTTTTTGCTTTTTCTCCCATAAAAATGCCATTCTCAGGGGGGTCTATATTAAACACCGACCCCGAGTCGGGGTTAAGGGTCGGGGTTGGAAGCGTCGGGGTTAACCCCGAAAAATGGCCAAAAATGTCGGGGTTCGGGGTCGCAACCCTATTTTAAACCCTCGAAAAAGTACAGAGAATTTTATTCTTTTTTTCCGTCGGGACACCAATTCCAAAGGATTACCCAAAATGCAGTCATGCCCTCCAAAACAAAATTTGGTCAACAACTTACTGAGTGAATTTATACAACCATGCATACATATATACATCTCTACTAATACAATGGAATACAAACAGTTTATGTATACCTAAATAGGTTATCTGATTTATCATACATATATATATATATATCCATCACATCGTCGTTTCATCGCATTGTTTATGTTTTGTTGGCATCAGCATCGTTCTACCCGTTTCTGCGTAATTGTAAGTTGATTTGATGGATCCACGCGGGTTTTCGAAGAAAAAACTCTTTCGCGTACAAACACATCAGGACAATGCTGAACACCTAAAAGAAGGAAAATGCTGCGCAAAACCAAATGACAAAAAACAAAATTCACCAAAATGGTCAACGGCACCATTGTGTGATCCGCTTGGAAGTTGACGCAAGTCCAAAAGTCCGTCCAATAGAACAGCAAATTGAATGAGAGCACAGCATACAAACACCAGTAGAAGGCATAAAAGAAGGCATTGAAAAAGGCCAAGCGCTTAAAAACAAAAACAATTAAGCGACACAATGGTTGGTAAATGCGTTTTGATACTACGCGAACACAAAAACTCAACCACGACAAAAACTAATTTCAACTCGATCAAAAAATCCATCGGATTTTCGACTAAAAAGCAAATTTGGACGCGATTTTGTTGGGGCTACGCGTTGCGGCGATCACTCACTTCATATGCTTCCACAGAACGTCGCATTTTTGTGATGCCCTGCCACAGAAGCCCGACAAGCGACCATAATGCGCTCATCAGTAGGAAGGAAAAATTGGACAAAGCGCCATAGTTGAGGGGGTTTCTGTTTTTGCCAATCCAGCCAAAAAATGAAATCTGAAAAAGCAAACACAATTTTATTTCATCGTTATTATTCGTTTTGCTGCTGGTTGACCGTTATCGGAATGCAATGGCGTCCAGCGGGAGGCATTTTCGCGGCCAATTCGTCCATGAATTGGTGGTGTTGCTGTTCATCGATTGGTCGACCATTGGTGCTGCTGCTCATCGACAGTTGGTTGTGCCATTTGTGCTCGTCGAACAAAGCGCGGAATTCGCCAGTTTTTGAGTCCTTTCCGATGAGTGTAAAGCTTTTGCAATGGCCAATTGAGATGTCATGGAGGAATGCCTGAAAATCCACACACATCATCATTTTGATCATTTATGAAATTCAAATGAAATTTGTCAACAAAACACCAACAGCACACCTTTGGGTCGGCAAAAGTGCCGCAGAATTCGCGCAGTGAACGAAGTTGCCAAATGAAGGCCAAAGTGAGTACAATTTGCAACAGCTTTAGGTAGACGATCTTCCCCATGATGCCGCCACGTGTGACGACTTCTTCCGTTTGCTGTGATAGATTAAGAAGCAGAACGATGTTTTGACGCAACGGGCAAATAGAAAACAATGATGAATATAATACTGAGGGACGCAAAATAAGAGCATTTTGTTGAAAGCGTTCCCTTTATATAGGCCGCCCTAGCATTGAATTGGAGTGTCAACGAATGTAGGACAAATTAGTGGGAGGAAAGTGTATAAAAGGCAAAATTCCCACTCTTTTTCTCAAATACCCAATTCATTCGCCCATATGTATGTGGTATTTGTGTAAACTGAAAATAGTAAACTCATTTTTGGGAGTTTGATCACTTCCTGTGAATCAAATAATGTTGTCCCGTTAAATTTATCGAAACCCAAAAAATCAATATTTTGTATGCCTAAAAATCTGAAAAAATTCATTCTAACCGAAATTTTGATGCTGATCAAAAAACATTTTAATTTGAATAGATATTTATGTAAAAATCGAGTACTGAAGTGTCC
>CP049712.1:16529734-16576038 GCA_004148225.2 Heterodera glycines | reverse complement strand
GGAAATTTAAAATCTCAAAAATTCCTTTTCGCTAATTAATCTTTGTGCTTAATTTCATTTTTTAATCTAATTCATCGCCAAAAAAATTAATGCTTATATGTTCACTAAATATTAATGAATTCTAAAAAGTTTCATTATTTGCTATATTATCCCTTAATTAATAAATTATATTGCCTAAAATTTGCATAAAACCGACCATAATTGGTCTTGTGAACACGTCCACCTTCGTGCCACCATTTTGTTCATCTCCAATAACTTGGCCACTTTCGTTTTGCTGTGCTTGTGCAACGCTGCGCACCTTTCGCTGCCTTTTCGACTTGCGTCTTCGAGTGGTGTACTGCTCGGTGACGGTGTGCCGTGGCACAGTTGCGGCACACTTTGGCGGTGTTATGCCAGCGCAGCCATTGTCCAACTTTAGGCACAATGTAATTTGGCACTTAAAAAAGTGGACAAACGAATAAATGAATGCTGAATTAATATCCGAAAAATAAAATAGGCAAAATGTTAGTAGGCGCTTCGTGTGGGAACCGAACCTTACTCCTCCATCCATTCCCAACAGGGCTGCTTGGCGTAATTACGGATTACTGGAAATTACGGCGTTTTTGGACCCCCCCCCCCGTCATTATGGATTACGGAATTCGGTAATTGAGAAACTGATGCCAATAATTACGGATTACGGGTTTCCATAACTGGAAATCCAGTCACGCCCAGCCATGTTTCTCAACCATTTAGCTATCCATGGACATTCACAATTTTTTATAGAATTGATTTTAATTTGCCAATATAATTTTCTTCTTGAACATTTATTAAGAATTTACCTGAAACTGTAGCACAGGGCGGTCTGCATACTGTAGGAAGGGGAATCAATTACTGGTAATTAATTGGAGATTAAAATTATGTAAAAAATTACCAATAAAGATTGACATTAAATTGCTAAAAAGCACTTATAGATACTTAATTTAGCCGTTTTTAATTCATTTAGCCTAATTTTGTGAGTTGGACGATTCAGCTTCAATTTTTCCAAAAAAATGTAAAATTACCAACAAAAGAATCTTGAAAGTAAGCGAAAGTTTTGAAAAAATTACAATATCTTGAAGCGACTTTCCTTTCTTATTTTATGACGTGCCAAAATGTGTGCCATTATTTTCAGCCTTCAAATAATTGGCAATGATCTTGGACTACCTTGAACACATGGTATTCCTTGGTGGCCAGCCTCAATGTGCTGTCGTAGTCGGGAGTGCGCAACAGTACGGCATCCAAGCCACAGCCACGCGAGTCGAGAATGTCCACCCGATCACCGAAACCATTATCAACCGAAAACAAAATTGACTTGCAGAATTCAATAAATAAAAAATTTATTTGCTGGTTGTTGTTGCCAATCAAAGTTGCAGACAATGATCAAATTACATTATAATTAGTGGGGTAGGTCACGGTTGTTTAACCGAACCAAACCTCGAAAAACGGGGGCCCAAACCCGGCCTAACCAAAAACTGGTGATAACGGTTTTTCATTTTAAAAAATTCATTCTTAAAGGTCGTGGTTATTATAAATGTAATCAAAAAACGGAATGTTTAATTAATGTTAATTGTCCAATTAATTTTTAATTAGAAAAACTTACAAAACACGAGTGGACAAGCATTCCGAATTGATCACCGTTCAGCTCCTCCACACATTCCCACCTATGGAACACGCTTTGACCTACAAAAAATAATTAAACTAATTAGTTTATCAATGCATCATAATGATAGACAGTTTTAATTTTTATAGATTGTTTGAATTACAGAAATTTCCAATTACTGCCCAAATAATTACTGTAAATTTATAGTGCTCGATCGCCTTGCAAACTTACTGATACTTAAATAAAACTATTTTTTTTCTATGAAAAAAGAAAAATAATGAGTTACCAAGGACGGCATACTGTACTACCGGGCCATTTTGCATGGTCCTTGCGCAGTGTGTATTCACAGCGTGGCATTTGGTACACTTGTTGATAGAATTGGTTGTGATTTGACTGAAATGCAATTTCCTTTTTATTAAAAATATAAAATTAAATTAATTTATAAAATATTTCGCAAAAATTTATTTAACCATAATTAAATTATGAAACTTCTAAAAAAAATTTTTGCCTGACTTCCATCGGTACTTTGACTTCTTTCTCAGCCTCCATGTAAAAGCATTGAATTTTAACCATTTGGTCAACTTTTGTCATGAAACTACAAAAATTGAGCAATAAATTGTGTGAATTTTTAATTAAATTAATTCGTTTAAAAATAAATTGTTTTAAATAAATTAGAATTTTACACTGGATGGAACATAAAAACAACCTAAAAACAATAAAATAATTTATTTTTTTTTCAATAAAACTTTTAAAAGATTTACCGCCATCTCTACAAAAATTCCACGGGGATTAAGCTGAAAATAAAGCCAAAGGAATTGAAAATTATTTATAAATTAATTAAAATATTTAGTTTAGAAAATAAATTCTTCATTTTACCGATCGATATCGACGCACATTGCAATTTCTGAATGGCACGGTGATGCCAATGATTCTGGAAAATGCCATTTTTATGAACAAATTAATCAAAAAAATGGTGCCATTTTACCCCCATCATTCTTAAAAAGTTAAAATTAATTTTTCAATTAAATACTTTGGGTCGGGAAAGTGTTCAGGTCCCGCCCGGCATTCGGCACGATCAAAATTGTCTTGCACAAAAACAATGCCATCAAACTGTTTTTTGGTGCTTGCGCGCACACCAATTTTGTCCGGTTCACAAATTATTTCAGGCGTGCCAGGGTCTTGGAAAAATATTTTTAAATTAAAAAAAAAATTATGGCGAGGTAATTCAAAGAGAATTTTTGTAATACTGAATACTAATTAATATATATTTAACATTTTTACTAATTTTTATTTGCGTATTTTGTTTTTGTTTTTTCTCTGTTCATTACGAACTGAGGAAAGAAAGTTTTTTTTTATAAGAAAATTCTAAGAAAAATTTTTTTGATGTATTTTCAGCGATTTTTTGGAAAATTTTTTGAAAATTCTTTGTAATTCCCCATAAAAATTTCGCAAAAAAATGTTTTTTCATTATTTGTTAGAATTTTCTTATAAAAAGTCTTTCTAAGACTTTTTTTCTTGATGCCAAATTTCATAAATTTCTCAGATACAAATATGGAAGGTTTTATGGAAAGCAAAATATACACGCAACAAAAATTGGCAAAAAAAAGAGAGAGAAAGGGAATGGGGAAGGAGTTTGGTGAAAAGAAACAATTTTTGAGTATTTGTTTTCCCCGTGTTTTCTTTATCAGAAATTTTCATGGATTTTCCCAAATTATCCGTGCAAAATGTGCTGGTGTCAAAAAAAAAAATCCGGTTACTGAATTCAGATTAAAATTCTGTTTGTTCAATTCATTTTAAAAATTTGTCGAAATGTTTACGGAATTCGGTGCTGCACATGTGCCAAGTGATTGAGTCGGCCAACGATTTGTCCAACTGATCAAAACGCTTCGACGGTGTGCACGCGAAGCGCATCGCCAGTGATCTGATGAAGTTGGCGAATGTTGACCAAATTGGTGACACCAATTGCGTACACCATCACTTGCGCATCGCGCAAACGTTTGGCTGAAAAATTAAAAAATAAATAAAAATTAAAAATGAATTAAAAAACTTCTTTTTTGGGACAAAATATTATTTTTATTATTTTAAATAAATTTTATTGGATTTTTAATTTTGGTTTGAATTAATAAAACTAATTTTTTTTGGGGGGGGGGGACAAAATATGAATTGTTATTTAAAATAATTTTTTGTTCGATTTTAAAAATGGTTTAAATTAAATTTGTTTCTTTATGTATCTATTTAATTCTGTTTATATTTATTTCATTGATAGGTTTGCCTAAAACATTATTATAATTTTAAAAGTGTAAGATAATTTATTAAATATTTTTGAATTTAAATTTTTTTATCAAATAATTATATTGAAAATAAAAAAATATGACCAGTTTCTTCCACTTCATCCTGCGACTGTCCATCCGTGACCACAATAGCCACTTAAATAAATTTTTAATTGGAATAATTTTAAAAGTAAATTTTTAAATGAATATTTTAAAAATAAATTTATTAAATGAATAATTTTAAAAATTTTATTTCACCTTTTGGCACAATTCCGCCGCGTGCATTTTGGTAGCCATTCTCCAGCGCAAAATTCAGTGCTTTGCCGGTGTTTGTGGCACCGCCCAAATAGCGAATGCGTTGAATGGCCCATTCCAACTAAAAGTAATGAATTAATAATTAGTAATTAATTAAGGAATAATTAAATTAGTCCATAACATTTACTTGACTTTCACATGCGTATTGGTTAAGCGTGATTTCAAGTTGAGCCGATTCAGCAAATTGAATCACCGCTAAATGTGTGCCATCCGATGAAATGTTTAATCGGCGTGCCAAAAGTGCGACAAATTCAAGCTGCATTCGGAAAGTGTCTAAACAAAAATTTGAATCATAAATGAGGGTAGTGAAGAAATCAAAGTGAGATTTGAAAAATGATAAAATATATATATTATTTATTTTTGAAAATAATCCCGCAAAATTTTGGAATCAAACAAAAAGTTCATTAAAAAAATGTTATAAAATTTATACTCATAAAAATCCTCAAATTAAATTTCAAATAATTGGCATGCATTTAATTTTTTTAATTTTTTTTAAATTAAAAGAATTTCGGAATTTGGGAATTTTTTAAGTATTTTGTTCGCTTTCGTAAATTTTCGCTGGCAAAGAATGAGATTATTACTAAATAATCTTGATATGTCTTTTGTTTGCAATTCTGAAGCTAGAAGTTGATAAAAATTTGGCATTTTATAAGGTTCAAATCCATTTTTTGTATTTTAGTGTGTTTAAGCAAATATTGAAATGATTTAAAATTTATAATTTGGCAGTTTTTAGTCCATATTTTTGTCCATATTTGGCCATTTTTGAGCTTTTTAATCCATATTTTGGGCATTTTTAGTCCATATTTTATGTCCGTTTATAACCCTAACTGATCACTTACCACCTACAGAACCAGAACCATCCAAAATGAGAAGAACATCAGCAGTGGTATTATTTGTACATTCTAAAAAATATATTAAAAATATATAAATAATTTATCGAAAAGAAATTTTTAAATTTATTTTTGATATTAAATTAAATTTATTTAAAAGTATTTTTTAGATTTTTTTTTTGCCTTTGATCAGTTCAGCATCAATTAGTCCATTGTCAATTGGAAAACAGAGAATTGTTGTCAAATATGTCAAAAATGGAAGAATAATTTGCAGATCGTTTACCCATAAATTTTGATTCACATTTATTTGCATAATAAACTAAATTAAAGTGAAAAAGTAATCCTTATTTTATTTCGTGTGATCGATCCGTTTTGAAAATCTAGATCAGTTAAGACGAAATTAATCTCCTGAAAAATGGAATTTCCTTTTTTGGGATGACTCTTCTGTTAAATGATCGCCCATTGCATTGATCAAAAGGGAGAAAAAAAAAAGTCAATTTTGAGATGGATTGATAGGAGGGGGAGCTAATGAGCTTTAATGGTGAACTCGCCCTATTAATCAGTTTAATGTAATAATATCAATCCGTTGAATCATTAAAAAATTTTTTTAAAGATTTTAAAAAATTTAATGGACATAAAAATTTCAAAGTATCAATTTTTGAGGTGGAGTTACTAAGCATTCCGAGAATAATCTATTTAAAATTCATCGAGGAAATCCCAAATCAAGTGAAAAAGATCATTTTTGTGCTTATCAATGCGCAGAAATTTTAGGCATTTGCCTAAAAATGGCATTCCCACTAATAAGCAAATGAATTTTACAACTGGGAATAATTTCATGGAAAACGCTTTTTTATGTACTAATTAAATAATAATGAAATATATATATTTTTTATATATTAATTAAATTTTAAATTCTTTCATATTTTTATATAAAAATGGTTTATCACAAATATGGAGATAAAATACCAAAAATTTTATAATTTCTCAGCACTATTTTTTAATGCTAAGAATATTAAATCATCGCTATTTGTCTGTCAAAAATTCCTGGGTAAATTCTTGGCACAACAGAATGAAATGGTCGAACACAGCTTCGCTATGGACCATTTTGGGGCTGTATCATTGGCATTTCAATTATTTGCTGACGACAAATTGGGCAAGTGTTATGCCCAACTCGAAACCTAAAAAATTAAAAATTTTTATTTTTAAATAAGCATAATTCTTCGCACTTGGGATCACAAACAACAACAAAATTAAATCTATTTTAAACTTCTATAAATGCTCTGAACCTTGCGCCCACAAAATTAATTTATAATATTTTGAAAATTTTCCATTTCCATCGGATTTCCTCAAAATCTTAGAAATTAAATTCAGAAAATTGGGGAACCTTTTGAGTAGAGATGACATTCGATTGTTTAAAAATAATAGATTTTATAAAATTATTTTTTTACAATTATAATTTTTCTGATGCTCACCATGTTATAATGCAATTTTCGTGATAGATGTGCTAAAATTAATATTAAAAAAATATTTAATAATATTTATTTACTTCGCACGAGGGCATTCGCTTCGCAAGTGTTCCGGCACCAATTTGATCAAGACAAATTGCACATTCCAATTCATTGTCCACAGGGATTGATGGGATTTGGTTGAAAAGATTTGCTAGAGTAAATTGGATTTAAAAAAATGCAAAAGCCAATTAAATATTCAATTTATTCCAGTAATTTTTACATGTGCCATCATTATGCACAATCCGTGCCATTGTAGGCATTTGCACAATCACTGCGTCGGTTGCCAAATTAATATTTTGTGGATTTCGTGAATGACAAAGTAAGAGCAAACAAACAACGAACAACAGCAGGGTGAAAAGTGCCAATAGAATTGTGAGAGCTGTTAAATTAATTCTAAACATAGAATCGCGTTTTCGTCGTCGTCTTTTTGTGCCTAAAATTTTTAACCGTAAATTACTTTACACGAGAAAATTTGATGGTTTTTATTTGTATTAATAAATACAGTATATGTATATAAATTAATTTGTTTTTGTGAACCACGAGAGTCTCGACTCGAGAAAAGTCTCGCTTTTTTTTAGTCTAATTTTCTCGGCTTTGCCTGACGGCACCGTTGAGCGACCAATTGTTTTAGACTTTTCAAAATTTCACCCAAATTCTTAACGATGGAGGGAAAGAAAAACGAAAACTTTTCACCTTTTCGTCTCTTTGCCGTGCCAAAATCGCCAATTTCGTTTGTCCGTGGCATAAATTGTAAAAACTTTTGAGTCCTCCTTTTATTTTTGTTGTTTGTGCAATTTCTTACACAAGCATCATCGCAATTTTGTTCTTCCCATTTTTCGTGAGTTTGTTCGGCAGCTTTTTTGAACTATAAAAATAATTAATGCGTTCAAATTTTCGGTACTTTTCCGTTTTGGGGCCAAATTTTGTTTTTTTAAATCAGCAAAGGGCGCGAAGAATTGCAAAAACTACTCTCCAATTATTTCAGAGGAATAAATGCCACAATTTAACCAAAGATATTTTGTTGCCCGGAGGGGGGGGGGGATACCGCGCGCCCAAGCCGTTGGCCCCAAAACGGAAAAGTACCAAATTTTCTTCTCAGTTTAGCTAAAACTTAAAAAATAATTTCTTAATAAAAAAGAGGACTTAATTATTCAAAATATTTCTTATTTTTTTATCTAATTTCTTGTTAAGCTTTTTACGCGAGATTCGAAAACAAAAATAATTAATTATTTTCGGCAATAAAAATATTGCATAATTAACGAAATGAATTACTTGTTCCAAAAAATAGGTTGTTTCTTGTAAAAAATAATAATTTTGACCATTTTTTGACCATAAACGAAAATTATTTTGTTCATCAAATTCAATTCCATGACGTTTTGCAGCAAATTTTAGTGCAAATTTCAAACGGAGTTTGACCATTTTAATCAGAGAATCACCAAAATTTCCTAAATTTTATATGAGGAAATTAATTATATTTATGTAAAAAAATAATTTTTAATTTAAATTTGTTTTTTTATAATAAAAAATTATTTTAACTTTAAATTAAAGTTATATTAAAAATTATCAAAATAATAGGAGTTTTTTTTATTAAAATAAAAATATTATTTGCTTTTTACCCGATTCCATTGCCTTTTTAAGGCTCATTAGTGTAACAATTAAAGTGTCCATCACTTGGCTCAACGGCGGATCACTGTGATTAATTGATGCGATACGCTTTTTGATAAAATTGTATTCATCATTTTTTACCAAATTACAACAAATTGGTTTCTTTAATTGAGAAATTAAAATTTATATGAATTATAATAAATTAATTTTTACTTCCGTTTTAATTGCCTCCAAAATGCCATACATTTTGTCCGCTTCAGAAATAAATTTGGTCACTTGCATTTGTTCATCTTTTCAAAATTATAAAATAAATATTTATTTTCTATGGATCTATCGGCATTTAGCGGTAATAAATTTAAGAAAATATTATAAAAATTAATAAATTTTATTAATTTTAATTATCATCATAATATTTTGTTGGCATTCCGTAACTCACCTTTGCCATACATTTGCCAAAGCTTTTCAAAAATTGAATTGTTGCCATTCTGTTGTTGTTGGTTATCACAATTTGCGCCTTTTATTGAGTCAAATTTGGCTGTTTTTACGCAAAATGACAGCAAAAGAAACACAAAATTGCGATGCATTAAACTTTTTATATAATTAATAATTACAATTATTTTGTCAAAATAAATAATAAATTGACGATTTAATTCAGATTTATATTCTAAGAAAGCAGCAATTTTTAAGTCATTTATTTGAATTAAATGGATTGATTTTTATTTCCGATAATTATAAAATTACATTTACATATGTAAACATATGAAAAAAACATGAATTTCTTGTGTGAATTTATTTTTGTTTGATTAATAAATTTAAGCGCCAACATTCAAAAAACATTTTTTATTCCGTTTTTTATCAGGACGAATAATAAAAAAATATTTCAATAAAATTCTTTTAAAAATTTCTTTTGTAAATTTGGCTGACTCCAAATTTAGACCATATTTGCCATTTGAGTGTTTTCAGCGTTTTGATCAGCTTCGTCTTCTTCGTCTGATGTTTCTGATTGGTGCTCATCCTCCATTTGGACAATCACTGACGGATCATTTGAAGAATTTCCAATTTCGGCGCCTGAGGCAATGCCATGCATTTGATGCTCTAAATCTCAACAAAAACGGATTAAAATGGCGTAAATGCTTCTTCGAATTGACCATTTTGTGCCTCTGTCTCTGCCAATAATTGCTGGCGACACATTGGGCATGCATTGTGCCCGCCTTGGATCCTTGAAAAACCAAGAAATTACAGCCTAAAATCTTGGGTTTTAATTTCAAATCTGATATTTCGCCCGGTCACTGTCGAGAGTGAGTCTCGGTCTCGACCCATCATTAATTTAATCGCTGGTTAGTTAATTACCACGCTTTTATGCATTCGTCATGGAAAATATGCTTAAATGGAAATAAAAATATATTTGGAGACAATAAATTATTATAATTTTACTTCACATGATGGCAATTGTTTAACATGAATTCCGGCATGGATTTGATCAAGACATATTGCGCAATCCGACTCATTGTCCACAGAAATTGATGGGAATTGGTCAAAAGCATCGAGCAACACTCAAATTTATTAAATTTTTTTAAAATTTAAATAAATAATTCAAATACAAATAACACTGTACTTGAATTATCATTTCGTTGAATTTGAAAATTGTTCAGTGCCTCTCTTGTCAGATTAATAAAATTGATCACATCTTCACATATAACTCGGCAAAAACTAAGTGTTATAATCGCGAAAATTAACCCTAACATTAACACCAAAACAATTGTTATGTTTGAAAATATGGTCCGTTTTCGGCGTCGTTTTGCGTCTTAAATGATTTTAAAAAAATGATTCATTAATTTTACAACCTTTCAAATTTGAATATTATTAATTTATATTATTTATTATAAAATTGTTATTTTTCATTTTAATTAATTGCACTTTTTCGCCTCTTTGCCGTGCCATCTTCGCAAATTTGTATAGTTTTTACCACAAATTGTAAGAAATTTTTTGTTTTATTTTGATCACTTTCATTTTGATGTTCATTATTTGAATTATTTTGCCAGAATTTTTTGCCATTTTTACCAAATATTTTCGTCTGAATTTATATTTAATTTATTTAAAATTATGTCTAAAAATTAAAACTAATTTATTTAATATAATATAACCCATTTCGAAAAATAAAGCTTTTGACTATTTTTTGGCCATAAACTAAAATTGTTTCGTTCATCAAATTCAATTCCATGACGTTTTGCAACAAATTTTAGTGCAAATTTTAAACGCTGATTGCCCATTTTAATCAGAGAATCGCCAAAATTTCCTAAATTTTAATATGAGGGAATTAATTATATTTATATTAAAATTTTTTTTTTTAATTTAAATTGGTTTTTATAATAAAAAAATATTTTAAATTAAAGTTTATATAGAAATTTATCAAAATAATAGGAATTTTTTGTTTAAAATAAATATTTTCCTTTTTCGCTTTTTACCCGATTCCATTGCCTTTTTAATTCTCATTAGTGTAACAATTAAAGTGTCCATCACTTGGCTCAACGGCGGATCACTGTGATTAATTGATGCGATACGCTTTTTGATAAAATTGTATTCATCATTTTTTGCCAAATTACAACAAATTGGTTTCTTTAATTGAGAAATTAAAAATTTATATGAATTATAATAAATTAATTTTTACTTCCGTTTTAATTGCCTCCAAAAGCAATACATTTTATCCGCTTCACATATTATGTTGATCAATTGCATTTGTTGATCTTTTTAAAATTTAAATGTTTTTTTTTTTGGAATTTTGCCTTTTAATATTGTATTTTTTAGAAATTTTCTCAAAATCAAAAATATTTTCTATGGATCTATCGGCATTTAGCGGTAATAAATTTAAGAAAATATTATAAAAATTAATAAATTTTTATTAATTTTAATTCTCATCATAATATTTTGTTGGCATTCCGTAACTCACCTTTGCCATACATTTGCCAAAGCTTTTCAAAAATTGAATTGTTGCCATTCTGTTGTTGTTGGTTATCACAATTTGCGCCTTTTATTGAGTCAAATTTGGCTATTTTTATGCAAAATGACAGCAAAAGCAACACAAAACAGAGCGATCCATTGTAATGCAATTTCTTTTGCTTTATGTAATAAGGAAAGAAAATAATTTTTCAAATTATTTAATTATTTATAATTTGTACGAAATTTGCCTTTTCGAGAGATATGTATATCCATTTAATGTCAAAAAATCAATGCAATTTATCTATTTTTATTTATTTTATTAATCTTAATTAAATTATATAATTATTTCCATTCAATTTCTTTTTTAATGAAAATTATTTTTATAAAAAAATATTTTTGCCTTAATGCGTAAAGAATTGGCGCATTGAGTGCCAACGAAAATTGCATCACATAAATACAGTAGGCGAGCACGTACAGTTGGGTGGTTGAGTCAACGCCAAATTCGGGTGAGCACCAATTTGACGGACCAAGTGGTCAACCAACCACAAAGTTCCACCAAAAAGATGACCATCAGCGAAAAGAGCACCTTCCGAGTGACCGCTTCATTGGATTGGATTTCTAAAAAAGAAAGTTAAAACTGATCATTTTGGAATCTTTCTGTGAACTTTTTAGGCGCTATTATTAAATTTTCCGATCATCAATTTTGATCAATTTCTAAACCCTAACCCGAACTTGTGAAAAATTCGAATTCTTTTTTAATTAGGTTAGTAAGTTGGAATTGGTATATGTTAGGTTCGTGATCAAAGGACCAAAAAAACTTTCGTGAACAAATTTTCATTACTAGACAAACCAAAATGGTAACCCTTTGGTTTTAATAAAATTCAAAATCGGTAGACTTTTATAATAGTGCCACATTTTCCCATAATGCAAAATTTGAATGAAATTAAACTTTAAAAAGCTAGTAAAAATTGAACATTGTATTTTTGTGCCACACCAACCAACACCTTTAAACTGTCTAAAAATTACAATAATAAATAAAAAAATAAAGTTTTTGGTTTAATTTTGCAAGATTAAACCGAAAATTATTTGAATATTCAGAAAATAAACTATTATAATAATTAAATTTATCTAGTTGATACTTTTGTAATTTCGGCTTACCACTTAATACCATATGGTTCAATTGTTTTTTGGGTATATTTTCATTTGGGAAGCGGCGGTACAAAAAGGCGCCGCCAGGTGAATTTGGAATTTTGTATCAATTTGTGTAGAGTTTGAACCAAAAAGCCGAATTTTCGAGCAATATAGAAATTCTTGAAAATTTCTTTTGGAAATATTATAATATTAAGTTTTTGAGTAAAATCATTTATAAATTGCACTAAATTAAAAAAATATGTATGGCGCCTAACCTTATCTTACTTAATATATGTGTGTATACGAGAAAATAAATGCCATGTGCTGTTCATGTGAATCGTTTAGGAAATTGGCTCTAACAAATCAATTATATTCAATGACAACAAATAAATATTGATGAATTTTAATTTTTTCAGACATTTATTGAAAAATTTATTTAATATAATATAAATTATCTTTTTGAAAAGTTTCGCAAATTTGGAAAATTCTTTTAGTTTAATGGCCCCTTTTTGTGTATTATTATTGTTTTTATTGTCAGTTTACCTAAAAGAAGCAGAATTTGACGTAATTACATGCTTAAAACAAAATAAGTTGGCCAAAGGAAATGTGTCCTTTGCCACTTCACTTTCTGAAGGAATTAAACACGCATTTAAAAACGGTGAGTTTAAACTAATTAGTTTAATTGACCGTTTATTTGATCGGTTGAGTTAATTAAGAATTGGCCAATTTTTAATTAAAATTTTATTAATTGAATTTCTCATTTAATAAAGAAAGCAAAAATCACATTGAAGAAGAAGCGCAATTGGCCAATATCATCTGCGAAATTAACAAAAATTATCTCATTTTGGAAACATTTTTGACCGAAGTAATAAATATTTATAAATATAATTAAATATTTTGCTTCTTTAAAGAACCCTTTAAATCATTCAAATGGACATTTTTCTGTGGATGAATACAATTCCCTCCAAAAGCGTATCACATTAATTAATCTCAATGATCCGCCTTTGAGCCAAGTGATGGGCACTTTAATTGTTACACTATTGAGCCTTAAAAAGGCAATGGAATCGGGTAAAAACCAAAAAGTTATTTAATTTTAATTCAAAAATTAGTTTAAAATATTCTATAAACTTAAAACTATTTAATTCTTTTATTTTGATAGACAACTTTGACATTATAAATTTTTTGAGGAATTTCGAATGATAGTCCTAAGAATTTGGTTTAAAAGAACAGAGTTAATGTGTCATAAAAATTCTGCGCCAAATTATCATGTTTTTCTGATTATGATGGAAATACATTAATGCTTTATCTAATGGATATATTTAGTGTTAATAAAAAATTAAAAATATTTAAGGCAAAATTGATGGAGGCATAGAAAAAACGTTGAAACACCACTTGACATTTGCTCTAAATTTCGTTGCAAAACGCAACCGAATTCAATTTGATGAAAAAAATGAATTCACTAATTTGTCAAAAGATTCCAGTCGAGAATATTTTTTGAAAGAAATTACTGAATTTTTTGAATGGGTAATTGTTTTTTAAATGATTTTTTGCTAATTTAATTAATTTCAGTCAAAAATTATTCTATATGGTAAAAAATGTGGACAAAAATGCGAAAATGAACAGGACAATGCAAATAACTTCAAAGATAAATCGAGAACAAAAAGATTTTTACAATTTGTCGCAAAAGCAATCGAAATTTGTGACAATGGCACGGCGAAGAGGCGAAAAAGTTAATTCAAAAATAAATAAAATAATCAAAACAATGGTCATATTACTTCATAAATATGTAAAACATATAATTGTGAAATATATATTTTAGAAAAATAATTTCATATATTTTAGAAAAATAATTTTATATATTTTAGAAAAATAATTTCATATATTTTAGAAAAATAATTTGAACATTTTTAAGACGCAAAACGACGACAAAAACGCAACATAAACAAAACATTATCAAGCTTAGGATTTATTTTGACATTAATTTTATTACTAATTTTTGTTATGCTTACGCTTGGATCGCTCATGTTCATTTGCAATGATAGGATTAATTTATTTCATCGGACAAGAGAAGCGATAAACAATTTTCGAGTTACAATAAATGACAACACAAGTACAGTGAAATTTGGTTTTTTATTATGTCATGGACTCCGTCAGTTGGGCCACCGACACTTTTGGGCCCCGGACTATAACTTTTTTTTGATTGTCAACTAAATCCAACATTGTTGATATCATTCGATAGCACTATGTATGCTCTATTAGCGTGAAAATGAAAAAATGATTTCAAAAATGACTGAAACTTTGTATTTTTTTTTGGACATTAGTTTGTTAAAATTTATGAAATTTTTTTTTTGAAATTTTGCAGATTTATAGACAGGGAGGGCTCCCAACTGAAAATTTTCAAAATCAGCATTTGGCCGACAAAAAATCATCATTTGGGGTCCAAAATCATCATTTTGGGAAATTTTACCACAAGTGAAGCAAAATCAATAAAAACGTTCGTTTTTTTTGCGGTTAGCTTTTTCCAAAAAACTTTTTTGGGCAGGGAGGCCGGCGGTGCCGGTAGGTGCCGCCAGGAAAATTTTTTGACAATTGAGTGAAAGTAGTTAACAAATTTTCACCAAAAATGAGCGAATTTGGCCTTTTTTAGCCAATTTTATAAGAAAAAATTTAAATTTAAATTTTGATCATTTTAACAGATTTTCACTTAAAATTGACAATTTATTGGTCAAATTTTGAAAATTTTAGGGGAATTTGGGCGCCGGTGGTTACGATAGGCTAAAAATGGCCATTTTTAAAGATTTTTTCCAAAAATCAGCATAAATCAGCAAATTTTGAAATTTTGCGCTTTGAACTTATAAAAATATTAAAAATGGAGAAATTAATTAGTTAATAAACAACTTAAGCAATAAATTTATAAAGAATTAAAAATTACACAATAGAAAAATCACGTATTGCCATAAATTTGAAATTTGGGAGTTTTTTGTAGCATTTTTACATAAAAATGGCCATTTTTGAGGTATTTTTCCCAAAAACCAGCATAAATCAGCAAACTTTCTCAAAAAAGGATCAAAAATCATCAAATCAGCATTAAAAAAACATCATTACCCCTCGAAAAGCATCAAAATGATGATAAATCAGCAAAACATGTCTGGGGCCCAAACGTGCGGGGCCCAACTGATAAAATGCTTAAAGGCTTATTAGCTGCTTTTGACCAATTCCCATCAATTGCTGTGGACAATGAATTGGATTGCGCAATATGTCTTGATCAAATTAATACAGGAACACTTGTTAAACAATTGCCATCATGTGAAGTAAAATTATAATAATATTAATATTTAAAATATGTTTCACTTAAGCATATATTCCATGACGACTGCATAAAATTGTGGTAATAAACCTACTTATTAGCGATTAAATTTAATAAATTAATGGATGGGCCGAGACTCACTCTCGACAGTGAACAGACTAAACACTAAAATTCCTAATTTAAAAGTTAAAATTTTATGCTGTAATTTCGTAATTTTTCAAGGATCCAAGGCGGGCACAGTGCGTGCCCAATGTGTCGCCAACAAATTTTGGCAGAGGCACAAAACGGTCAATTCGACGAAGCATTTTTGTCATTTTAATCCATTTTTGTTGATTTAGAGTATGAAATGCATGGCATTGCCTCAGGCGCCGAAATGGGAAATTCTTCAAATGATCCGTCAGTAATTGTCCAAATGGAGGATGAGCACCAATCAGAAACATCAGCAGACGAAGATGAAGCTGATCAAAACGCTCAAATTGCGAATATTTGAAGCATTAAACAGCGCTTTTATTATTTGAATAATAGACCTAAGTGTAATAATTAGTAAAAACGGTTGATTGTACAAATCAATCATAGTACAGTGTATTAATTAAAAAATCAATGACGAATATTCGGAAATTATCAGCCAAATGAAAATGTAGAAAGTGCCCAGCTATGATACATATACACTGATAGGAACATGATGTTAAGCGATCAGTGCATTTAGATAGGTAAATGATATTCAAAATCAAAGCGATCGATCACTTTTTGCGCCATCCTCCCCATCCGTGGTGATGATGATGGTGATAGCCATAGCCGCCACCGCCCCATCCGCCACCAAAACCGCCTCCCCATCCGATGCCGAAACCACCGCCAAACCCTCCGCCCCATCCGCCGCCATAGCCACCGTATCCACCACCACAGCAGCCACCATATCCATAGCCACCGTATCCGCCGTATCCACCGTAGCCATATGCTAATAAATTGAGTCGGAAATTTATTAAATAAAATTTGTTGATTTTGATTTTTTTTTACCAGTAATTGTATTGAAAGTGATAACAATAATTGTCAGAAGGAGAGCAATTTTGGCATACATTTTAATATTATATGTAATAATTAATGATAAAGCAGGCCAAACACTGTAATTAAAATGTAAAAAAATAAAATTTTAAAAATCGGACCAAATTTATAAGAATGAACTTATTTAAAAATTTGATTTTTATTTGATTTTTTCACTCTTTATTGGCTGCATTTATTTTGGGCAATTTTAAAAATGGCGCATTTTTTGAATTTAATTGACTGACTTTTGTCGAGAACTATTTAAAATGGATGACGAATTTGTGGTGAGGAGAACGAGAAAAAAAAAGTGTACGAGTTCGTTCCTTTTTATTGACGTGCCTTTTGACAAAATTTGGCGAAAAGGCCCAAAACAATTAATTCAATGGGCCAATGATGAAAATGCCTTGTGACAAATCATCACCAAATGGATCAACATTTGGCGAACAGTGAATTAATGAACTATTTTGACTGATCAGAGCATTAGTTGGTGTAACGTTTTGCTGAACTTAGCGATCAGCCAATGTTCACATTAATTGGCCTCCGACGAATCCAACGCATCTGTAAATATTTTGAAGCGCGCAGATGCAACTCATCAAATAAACAATAATTATAAAAAAACATAATTTATAGCCAATTAAATTTTTAAATTCCATTAAAAAATACACTAAAATTGAAAAAGCAAATTTATTGAAAAATCAATTTGGAAAAGGATACATTTTAAATTTTTATGAAAATGGGAATTTTGGGTCAAACATTGAAATATCTAGGGTGTCCAGTGATGCCAATTGGCACTGTCAGTGAAAAAAAAAAATAAAATTTAGTTTTTTTTTCTTTTTCCAAAAAATGCTTATTTAAAAAAAATCCTCTTTGAAACTCATTTAAAACGATTAAATTAGGAAAAATTAAATAAATCCTTTGGATGAACGACAATCTTTCAGAAAAATTTTAATTTCAAAAGACTTAAATATCTAAAATGATTTAAAATTACGGACTGGGACATTGTAGTCTGGCCGGTATAGTCTGAGCCACGTTTAGAGCATCATAACTTTTTTATTTGTTGACCAAATCCAACAAACTTGGTATCATTCGAATGCTCTTAACAAGCTCTATTGGCTTTCCAAAAAACACAAAAATATACCGACATATAAAAAAGGTTATAAGTAAAAATAGGCAAAAATTCTGACTTTTTGGTAGTACTCATCTTTTAACTTTTTTATAAGCTGTTCAATCGATTAGAAATGGCTTATAAAAAGCTTCTAAACATGTAGAGCTTTCGAATGATGCCAAATTTATAAAATTTGGCCAGCTGAGGAAAAAGTTATGATGCTTTAAACTTGGCTCAGACTATACCGGCCAGACTATAATGTCCCCCCACCCTTAAAATTAATTTCCCTTTGGCGAAATGTTTCATAATTCATTGGCCATATCACTTTGTTCAAATCTTCCTATGTATTCATCAGCTTCGGTCAACAATTTGGCCTCGTCATCGCCAAACATTTTGCCATTGCCTCCCCTGGCCAATGCCGTGTCTTTCAATGGCTGTGCCAATGCCACTATTTCCTTGCAGTGTTTGTATTTTTCCGTGTACAATTTTCTAAGAAATTAAAAAATGCCTTAAAAATATTTTTTTTAATTTAATTTAATTTCAATATTTTTGTTATGATTTATAAATTAAAATGAATTGCGTTCACTTGAAACATGCTATTGTCCCGGACGAATCTTCAAGTCCTCCGCACATTCGACATTCAAATCTGAGTCGGGCCAATTTCCGTTCGTGCCGCATAAATCTTTTGGACATTTTGCGATATTTCATTTTCTGTAATTTAAATTTGCTTTTAAAAGTTTAATGCAAAATGCTTCTAGGCTTACATTTGCCTTTGCCTGGACCCATGGTAAAATAAAGGCAATTACAGTCATTAATTACTGTTTGTCTGTCCTATTGTGATCAAATATTTTCAAAAATTGATTCAAAAATTATTAAAAAAGATATCTAAATGCCGTATTTACTGAATTATTACTCCCGGGGTTCTATTTTCAACCCCCCTCGAAAGGGGGTTCTAAAAGAGGGGGGGGGTACTAATTCAGTAAGTACGGTAATTTATAAACCTTAAAATTTCATAAATTAGCACAGTTACAGTTAGGTGTCGTGTCTGTGTTTTCCTGTTTTTTTTTTTGTAGCGAAAAACAGACAGTGCGGTCGTTGGTAGGTACAAGCTTTTCGAACTGTACGAGTACTCAAATTTTTTTTTGTTATTCTGTAATCAACACCCGATTTATTTGGTAAAATGAAATTTTTAAATTTGATTTTTAATTTTCAATTACCAATTTTGATAGCATTTTCGATCGTTTTCTCAATTCAGTTACGAGTAGCATTTCTTTGCCGTTCGCTTTCTTCGACTTTTTTCTCAGTTTTGCTTTCATTGTGTGGCACTTTGCCAATGGTATTGCCTTGGACAGTTCCCAAAATCAATTCTGCTGGCAGTGCCACCCTTTTTTGGCATTTGTTCATTGCCTTTGAAAAGATAGAAAATTTTTCTAAAAGAATTATATATGTATAATATTTTTTGGAAATAGGAAATAATAAGCATTATTTTATTACTAGGGATGCGATTTTTAGGCTTTAACTATTATTTTTTTTTTGCTCAATTGTTTTGAAGAAAAAAGCTCAAAAAACACATCTTAAAATTTTTCGATTCTGATGTCATTATCAGGGCTGCAAAAAATATGCACGAAAAGTGACCAAAATATGCACATAAATATGCAAATAAAATAGCCAAATATGCATCAAATATGCACAAAAATCGCAAAATATGCATCAAATATGCACAAAAAAACCTTGAAAATTAGGGGTCTAAATTTATTAAAAAATTTTATTCCTCATAAATTATATCGGTTGTTTTTGTAATTGTAAATCAAAAATTTCTCAAGGTTTTCGGCAGTGAAGCTCATTGTTGACTCACTCGCGCATCCATTCGCATTTAGATTTAATTTTAGGCATTTTCAAAATTTTTTCCTAAGAGATAATCAAATCGGAAAATATTTGACGAAAAATGGCAAAATATGCAAAAAAAAAATCTGAAAATATGTACAAAAAATGGCAAAATATTCAAAAAATCTGAAAATATGTAAAAAAAATGGCAAAATATTAAATATTCAGAAAAACATGGCTGATTCGTCACTATTTTGGACTTTTTTTTTCACTACAATTTTGGCTTTAATTTTTGAGAAAAAACGAATTGAGAGAAATAAATAAAAGAATAAAATTAGCAAGCACAGCAAATGGTGGACCAACAAAAGTGAAAATATTTCACAATTTTCTTCTCCATTGCTTTTTCAATTCAATAAAATCGATAAAATATTGACATTAATGAACAATTTAATGAACAATAATAAATTTATATTTATAAATTAAAGAAAAATGAAAAATTTATTAATTAGGGGTCAAATTATTTGGGATTGCCTAATTATTGTAGCAATTAACAACAAGTCAATGTACGATAAAATTGATAAATTTATTGCATCTTCACTCTTAAATAGACAAAATTTTCTTTTCCTTTTCATAACCGATTTTAAAAATATCCAATTAGTTGGCCAAATTTCATAAAAATTTGTCTCTTTATTATGCCATTTTTCGTTTCCGTTCAATTTGGGCCTTATTTTTAGTCCATTTGTACAAAACGATCCTCCAATTGGATTAATTTAATTTGTTTATCACTTAAAAATCAAAAAGTAATTAAATAAAAAACGCCAAAATATGAATGAGTAGTCCATTCTCTCCGCCCCCTCCTCCCCAAAAGCCCCTTTCTCAATTCTCGAATGATTCATCCGGGCCTCTCTGTTTATTCTCAAATAATTTCATATTGTTGTTGTTCATCAAGTTTTATTAATGTTCATTCCATCGTTAATTTTCCTTCCCATTCATTTCCTTTATCCTTTTTAAAATTAAATAATAAATTAATTTTTAATTTTATTTATTTTAAAAAGGAAGAAATTTTTGGTTTGTCCGACGAGTGCACATACATATTTATGTACAAATAATTATCAGGGCTGGAAAAATATGCATATATAAAATTCCGAAATATTTGCCATAAAGCACGGACCAAAATCCTGAATTTTAAATTATTTCAAAGTGAAAGAGCTATATCCTCACCTAAAAATATAGACATAAATCACTAAATAAAGAAAAATATTAGAACTCCAAAAAATTGTTTTTGTGCGTTTCAGGCCTTCCACGGTCCAGGAAATAATTTATAGAAAAGGTTCAAAAATTGGAAAAAGCTTTGTTCCAACCGGGTTTGGCAATTGTTATTAGAGATCGGACCGGTCGGTTTTTTTCGGTTTTCGGTTTCGGTTTTTGACCGAAAAAAACCGACCGAGAAATTTTTGACTTTTTCGGTTTTTTTTTCGGTTCGGTTTTTTAACCGAAACCGACCGACCGAAATAATCAAAAAACCGAAACAACCGACCGACTTTTATGAAAAACCGATTCATAATAATAAATTTATTGCTTTTTTTGTGCTCTTTTTCATTTTGAAGAATTTTTTGTAAAATATTTTCTGCTATTTTGAAAAAAATTATTAACAAAAATGCAATAAAAACTAAAAATACACCCCTGAGAAATGGAAAATTTTATCAAAAATTCATATTCAAAATTTATTTATTTATTTACTTGACTACATTTTTGATTTTTAAAATATTTATCTCGTTTCCATTTTTAGCACCTATTTTGGGGGTTTATAATAGGGTTGCTCCCCGAGCCCCCTACCTCCGACTTTTTATCCCCCGACCCCCCGACACTAACTCGGGGAATTGGGGACTCTTGAAAATTTTTAAATTTGTACAATTTTCTTAATAAAATTAATTAAAAATTCCTAAAATTCCGAAAAACTTTCGGCGGCGCCTATCGGCACCGCCGGCCTCCCAAAACTCCAAATTTTTTTTTTACCAATAATTGGCTTGAAAATCACAAAATTTGACAATTTTTGGACAAAATTCTCTTAACAAATTATACTCATTTTCAAAAATTTTCTCGACGGCGCCTGTCTTCACCGCCGGACCTCATTCCCGCCCCAAGTTTCCAAAAAAGTTTTTGAAAAGCGCACCACTAAAATTGTCAAATTTTTTAGGTTAAAATTGAGCCTCGGAATTCGATTTCTGAAAATTTTTGGGGCCTGGGATGCCTTGTATAAAATGCCAAATTGGACGCACTTTTACTGGCGCCAACGAATGAATTAGAATCAGATGATTAAAGTGAAAAAAGGAAGATTTCGAGCATATAAAGAGAAAATTTGGTCTTTTTTTGTTAAAATTTTGTTGATCACTACTCAATCGGGGTCCCCGACCCCCGACATTTGCGCTTCCCCCCCCGCCCCCGAATTTGACATAAATTTATTAATTTCTAAGAAAATTTGAATTTATTCAATATTCTCGAGAAAATTTAGCGAAAAAATAATTTTTTGTAAAATTTTCCGGTTTTTGGGCTCAAAAAGGCAAATTTAGCTGCTGGGGGCCGTTCTAATAGAGGTTTTTTGGAAAAATCCCAAAATATGGACATAAAATAGGGACGAAAATGCCAAAATATGGAAAACTATGGACATAAATCGCAAAATATGGAAAAAATGGATATAGAAATCCATCCTAGAAGCTTCAAACCAAGCTAAAAACATGTTTTTCGTGCATTTCAGGCCTCCCACAGTCCAGGAAAAAATATGGATTTCCATATAATTACACGCCCTAGTGATCAGCGGAAAACCTCAGGAAAGACTTTTATTTACATGACTTTTAAAAAAAATTTTATTTTTAAGTAAAGAATAAATTAAAAAATTGTTCGAATCCGAATTCGGGGTTCCAAACAAAGTCAAAACAAGATCAAATTCGTGCTCGGCGCATCAAATAACCCCTAAAAATGTGTTTTTTCGGATTTTTATTCTTTTTTTTTTTGTGGGACCAATAATCTTAACAATTGCCACGCATAGAATTTTCATTCGTAATTTTGTGAGCTATGTATGGTCTTCCTATCCAATATTAGAGCATGCTTCTTTCTTCTCTTCAATGGCTTCCTGTTTTTTTTTTAAATTTGGCTTGTCCCCCCCCCCCCCCCTCTGTCTGTCTGCTTTTTCTCTTTCTCTGCTGCTCTGTTCTCGGCCTTCACTTAAATTCCAATTTTTCCATTGGCATACATTTTATGTTTTAAAAAAAATGTTTTCTGCTTCTTGTTTTTCTCTGCTCTTTTCTCTGGCACTCCCACTGGCATTTGGACAGACAGGCGCTTTCCTTTTCTCTGCACTCTCCACAAAAAGTGCAGTGTCGCGTCGCGCTCGCCTCCAGCAAAAGCGCATTTGTCCGTCCGTCTGGGGGGGGGGGGTGGGCGGGCAACAAAGGCTTTTGGTCGTTGTCGCCAAAACAACGGCCGCGTGCGTTCGATTAGCGCTCTCTAACCCCCCCCCCCCCCCGCGGGGCGAAATGTTTGTGCACTTTGTGCGTTGTGATGCGTCGAGCGTCCATCCAAAAAACATTTTTTAATCAAAGCCTAAATAGTCGGGAATGACTGCACATAACCCCAATATTCGAGAGAGAAGCCAAATTAAAAAAGTTTAAGCCCTTAATGAATGTTTAAAAACAAAAATTTCGCAAAATTTTAAAGTTGTTGAAATTAGAGAATTTAAAAATGAGATATGTATGACTGAATTTAATAATTGACAGGACTGAAATTTTCTTTGGCGCTCAATCGTCCCGATTCTCGCTCTCTATAGTCTCTCTTCACACACAAATATCTCTCTCGGTCCTCTCTTCTGCTGCTTTCGTGACTTTCTTTCCTCGCTCGAGGGGACGTTTCGGCGGGGGGGGGGGGGGGGGGGTTGGAAGGGCGAACGCCCTCGGGGGCGGGCAAACAACACCCTTTTAGCCCCCCCAGCCCCCCCCCTCGCCCAAGCCAGACAAAATAATATATTTTTCAGCACCAACAGCAGAAGAGACAAACAACAATTTGTGTCGTCGTCTGTGCTGGGTGCTGCTGGTGCGGCGGTCGTTTGTCGAGCAGTCTCTCCCCCCTCTCTCCCCCGCCCTCCCCGTTCCCCGCCCGATTTTCCCCGAGATTCGTTTATCCCCCCCCCACCTATGTGTTATATAAAACAAATTCAACCCCGTTAAATTAGAGTTTTAAACTTTTTTCCACTTTAATTGACATGGGTAATTAATTGATTGAAGCGGAACTCTAACTCATTTGATAAAACTTATTAGGGAAAGGAACCCCAATTAAATATTAATTAATCATCAATATTCATGAAATGCCTGCCATCCCATTTATTCTCTTCTCCGATCGAAAGCGGAAGCTGTGCCATCTCATTCTTCCTTTAAGACCATTTATTCTCTTCTCTGATCGGAAGCGGAAGACGTGCAAAAAGCAGTCTCATTTTTCTTACAAATTCCCGACCATTGAAAAGGGTGTCGAGACTGTGAGTGACACAATGATAATTGCTTGACCCTTTTACCCGTTCTCGTCAAAATAATTGCTCTTCTCCCCCCCCCCCCCCTTCCAAAGTGTCCGCTTCACCCGTTGACGGCTGGCGGAAGTTTGTTTAATTAACCTCCACCCTTTCCCGAAAAATTAAATTTTAAAAGTTTGTCGAGACTTTAATTAGTCCAAACCAGTACAAAAATCACCATTCAATTTTCCAGACTAGGCAGCTTTGCAAACATTGCTTAACTCTCCCTCCCCATCTCTCCCCCGTAATTTGCTCATGAAAGATAAAAGGCCCATTAGTTGTTAAAGTACTTCCGCACCATTACCTTCCCCCCTTCCCCCGCCGTTTGTTGTGTTCGTCGTGTCTTCGTAAATGCATGCATTTTTGTTTGAAAGTTCCCGCCACTTTCAATTACTCTCCAATCCACTCCCCCGTCGGCCAATTCCATTCCCCTTCACCTCATTAAACTCACCTCCTCTCTCTCCATCTGCCAACAACTGACTCACTTAATTGCGAAAAAGGTTAAAAACCGATATAATGCCGAATTTATTTCTAACAATGAAAAAGCCACTAACTAATAACCGTCTAATCATGTTCGAGAGTCTCTCTTAATGGCAATCATTACGAAAATCCGCTTTTCCATTTACGAATTAATACTTTATATGTATTACTTTAATATTTTTGAAAATTTTTTTTTATTAATCAAAAGCTTGAAAATTTGATTAAGCATAATTGGTGAAGAAAATGTTATTATTGTGTGTTTGGTTTGCTTAACCAAATTGGGAGCCATGCCAACAAAAAAATTGAGCTGCCCGGCCGCACAACACAATCATTATCAATATCATTACCATCATTACCATCGTTTACAACCAAACACTTTCCCCTCTGCCGCTGCTGCTGTTTAAAACAAATTTCCAAAACATAATTAGTTAATTGCATTTATTTATTGATCCAATTCACGCGTTTTCTCGCCCATTTTGCCCGTGAATTAAGTGAATGAATGAGTGAGTGTCTTGTGTTGGCTGTTACATATTTTGTTCAATGAAATTGAAAATGAAAAATGAAATGAAAAGTGTGTTTGTTATGTGTTGTGTGGGTGTGCCTTATGCTATTGACCGGCAAAAGCAAAGGCAAATGGCGGTGAATGGGACAAAAAGAAAAAAAAAGAGATAAATGGAAGAAGCAATAGAGGGGAGAAAGTCTCGCGTTTTATTTTTTACAATATTTTTTAATGAACGATTTAAGAAGCAGTGAGTAGTGACGGTGATGGGATGCCGTACTGTTCTGCCAGCACTGAACTGTCAGGGCAAGCAACAGAAAAAGTGGCTCTATTTCAGGGGTGCGATCTGTCCTGATTTATCAGATTTGTCCTGATTTGGAGGGTCCAAATCTGATAAAATGAAAGTGTCCTGATTTGGAGGTAGCGACCAAATTTTGTCCTGATTTCTTAAATAAACTCATAATTTTGAAATTTTATTGCAGAATGTCACTATTTTATCAAGAAAATATAAGTTTACACAAAATTTGGTCATTTTTGGACAAAAATCTGTTAACACATCGCATTAAAAATTACAAAATTTTTCCCGGCGGCGCCACCGGACGCCCCTGTCCATCTCGCAAAATTTTTTGAAGAAACGCGCCGCAAAAAAAAAGCGTTTTTAAAGGCAAAAAAAAAATCGTCGCTTGGCTTTTAATTGCAAAAAACCGCCGGACACCCCCCCCCCCTCGCCATTCACCAAACTTTTTTTTGGAAAAATGCACCGCAAAAAAATTGTTAAAAATCTGATTTTTTTGATCCCGAATGCACTGAAATTTACGATTTGCTTATTTCCTCCCAAAATTGTTAAATTCGATAATGAGGTGAAAATATATATTTGATACATTTTTGATCGAATAAATTGTAAAAATAACTGATTTGAAGCAATTTTGCAAAATGTCCTGATTTTCGACCCCAAAATCTGATTTTTTTGGCCCAATGTCCTGATTTTGAAAAATTTTCGATCGCACCTCTGCTCTATTTTGATGAGCAATTAAAAAGAGTGACGACGAAGCTCTCTTATTTGTTTTGAAGTGCTGCTCGAGACTCTTGGTCCCGGACGGGCCCTGTCTCGAGCCAAAGCCTTTGCTTTTCCAGGGGTGTGGCCCCCTCAATATCGAAGCTTCATTCAGCAGGATTCAGTCAGTCTTGAGATAAGCTAACTCTGATCCCCGGCTTTGCTGGCTCTGATCACTTTATTTGCTGGTCCTGAATCTCGGATTTTGACCCGAGTTTTGATTTCAAATCTCGACTTTTCAGAGCAACAAATTTTATGTTTTCCGTCGCCTTCTCACAGAATCACTATTGAAATGATGAGTGATGATTATGTTTGTGCTGTGCTGCTGGTGTTGTTTGACGGGGGCCCTCTGATCAGAGCAAAAAACAAAAATAAAATAAATGACACTTTTCTCTGCCAAATAAATCGAGCACTGAAATCATTAGGCTGATGATGATTGTGACCCCAACTGCTGGTGCTGATCATAGGCAAAATTATTGAATTTGTTCAATCGCTTATGCACAAAAATCGGAAATTACTCCGTTTTCTTCTCTTCCATTATTATTTTGTTTAAAGTAACTAATTAGTCAATCAATTAACATATGTATTTCAATAACTATCAATAATTAGGCCAATAAAACAGTTTATGATGCATCTGCACCTATACCAATTAATGTAAAACTTTTTTTTTTCCTTCAGTATATAAACTTTTAAAACTGGAAATTTAGGAAAGATTGTATTTTTTATTTTGTGCATAAACAAAAAAATTAAGAAACATCTTTATTATTTTTTGTTTTTATTACCCCATCCCATTGCTATTCATTTAATACTTTAACGTTTTATCCATTAAGAATTTTAGAGCATTCAAATGTAAAATGTTTTGCCAAAATCCGCGTCCGGTAAATCCCTCCACTTCCGGGATTCCATCGCTTCCCTTTTTTAATTATTGTCCATACATTTCACATTCGTACGTATGCACATAATGAAGTTCATCCCGGCATTTTCACCCAACCATTGGCGTCTGTTTGGCCTGGCTGTTGTGTTGGCCTCTCTCTGTTCGGCTTCATCTCCCCCCGCCGCGCCCCCTCCCGTGGCGTAATCCGCCGGCTTTTCCTTCCCTCCCTTTGTGCTTCAAACACAAAAAAAACAATTTAAAAATTTTGGCATCATAAGCTCCTTCCTCCCAAGTCATCCTTTTCAATCCCTCTCATTTTTTCAGCCCCCCCCCCTCCCACCAATTCCATCCCAACAAACAAAAAACAACTCTTGGCCAAACACGAACTCACACCACCACCACGCCCAACCACATTTTTTGATTGGGCGGAGGAAGTGTGATGATGATGATGATGATGGAATTGAATGGAAATGGGGGAGAAAACAAAAATATTTGCGTCCTCTCCCCGCCGCCGCTGCTACCTCCAATGTCCGAGACTAATTAGTGAGTGAATGAGTGAGTGAGTGGCGGTGTTGTGAAAGGGCACAGCCAACACACAACCACCTGCTGCTGTGATGATGATGATGATGATGGTAATCACCTTCTCCTCCCCACTCGCCTTTCAATTCCTTAATTACCGACCACAAAACCCCTCGAGCGTTTTATTATCCCTCTCATCCATCGTGTCACTTGCCCTACGGCACATAAAAAAACAAAAAAGCAAATATGGCGCTCGCCTCCCTTCCCCCCCCCCCCGCCCGCTAATGGCATTTAATAATTGTTAAAAACACATCTTTCACGGATGGACGGACACACCACACGCGCGCGCGCGCAATTGACGCTTCATATGTGTGCACTTTTTCCCGTGCCATAATGCCAAACATTCAAAGCCAATCCAATCCATCAACAGGGCAATGTCATCATAAGAAAAAGCAATATTCATTTTTGAGTTTGGGTTTTCTACTTCTGTATGGGTTTCATCTGATTTCTCTGCCCCTAATTAGGGTTAAAACTAATCCGCTGATTAGCTTCATCAAAACACACATACAGAATACACTGTGCCAATCTTTCATTTAAGTATGAAAATTTAATCCCTTTTTCATTTAAAATTAATTATATGTCATAAAAATGATTAAATTAAATTAATTATTTTATTTTTAGCATTTATTTACGCGTAAATACATAATTAACACAACAAATAATACCGGCGGATTCTAATCGTTGTGAGAAAAAAAGCGATCGAGCTCATAAAGGTGCCATTGCGCAATGGACACGACCACAACAACCGGCGGCGGTGGCGGCGGATTTTTTGGTGAGAAAATTGGCCAACAAATATTTATTCCCTAGGGAATTGTGGGACAATTGGGGGATTATTGAGTCATTTTATGTGAGAAAAAAAAATTAATATTTGTATTCCGAGTGCTGAATTTTGTAAATGAAAAAAATGATGGAAAATTAAATTTTACACATTTTTGTGTTGAAAGTATGGCACTAATTTTTAGTTGGAATTTTCAAAATTTCAATTTCAGATTTTATAAATTTCAATTCGCACTGGCCCTGATTCATACTGTAAAACACAAAAGAATAAACAATAAAACATTTTAGGCTTGGCAAGACTTAAAACAAAACCTCGCGCCATTTAGTCATACGAGAACCAAAAACAATTAAAACTTTCATATAATTTATTAAATTTTACTGTCAAAGTTAACCACTATCGAAATCGACATTTTCACACTTCTAAAACAATTAGCTGAAGCATAAGTGTATTTATTTGGCATGAATCATTCTTAATTAAGTATGAATCGGGTGGCTTACAAATCGGACCCATTACTAATTGGGATTCGAATCGGGTTACTAATACAACCGGGACAGTACGAATCGTCAAAAAACGGATTTTTCGGGTAATGTAATTCGGTGCCCATTCAAAAAACAGACAATTTGAACAACAATTTTCGGCATTCGGACCGCGTAAGCGGGGCCGAGGCGGGGCATTTATAGCGCGGAAAAAGAGAGATTTTTCCATAAAATTTTGTTTGCTTACAATTTTCGGTCCAATTTTGGTGTCCAATTTCATCCCCCCCCCCACCCCTCCTTTCCCTCCATCATATTTACATTTGCATAATGCCGACAGACGAGCGTCTTTTTAGTGCCAATTTGGCGATTAGCCACCAAATGGCTTCTCCACCCCTACCATTCCCCCCTTACTTACCCAACAGTGCCCAGCGGCGGCACCGCTTCAGCGGCGCAGCAACGCCACCGGCGACGACGACGGCATCGCCGCAGGCAATTCCTCATCATCATAACCATGAACAGCAGCAGAGCAACAAAAGCGGGGGCAGCAGCAGCAGGACACGCAAGACGAGCTCAACCGCCAATTTCCTTGGTGAGTAATTGAGGGGGGGCGGGGGAACAGACTGTGGGAACGGCACTCACTCACTATTCGGTGGGTCGGTCGGTTGGTGGCACTCCTTTGTCCGTTGCCGTCTATTTAATTCCCCAATTATTATTATTATTATTATTACTATTAATTAGCAGTAAATTTTTTGAGACACACGGACTTACAAGACTCAATTTATGTATTTCAAAAATTCATAATTTTAATTGATTAAAAGAATGTCGGCTATAGTCACTACTACGGTCGGTCGTTTCACTGTGAAAAAACATGGTAAAAAAAACGGTAGGGGGTAGGGGTCCAATTCCGTCTGCCCAACTCTGTCTCAGCAAAGTTCAAAGAGCCACAATTTTTTGTTTGTTTGTTAACCAAACTTAACAAACATGGTATCATTCGAAAGATGGTATCATTCGGAAGCTTCTAATGTTGAGAAGAGATTTCTAAGCTTTTTTTTTTGTAAGTGATTAAGCAGATCACAAAAAAGTAGTCGCTTGAAAACCGGAAAAAGGCAGAATTTTCCAAGTTTTCATGTCTATCTTTTTTAACGGTTACCTATCATTTCGTCACTGATACATAATTTTTAAAAATATTGGCTAATTTCAATAAAATTATCTTATGAAAGTATCAATTGGTTTAAAATTCTTTAAAAATTATTTCTGGGTAAGAATTACACTGTTGGAAGCCCTTTTTCGAAATTTTTTTTTTGAGATTTTAAAAAGTCAAAAATGTATTTATAAGGTTTTAAAGGTCGCTCTGATCAGGAATTTGACTGTTGTCTTAAATGATATTGCTCTGAGATATCGATGAGGATTTTCTTCTGCTGCATTCTGCATAAATTCAGCAAAAATTTGACGCAAATTGTTGTCTTGGTCAACAAAGAGAGATTGCGCTTAAGACTTTACCCTTTAATGCCTTTTTTCTGGCGCATTTTCATAATCAGCAACGAATATTACCATCCTGAAAACTTTAAGCATCCCTTTTAACAAATTTATTCATAATGCATCCGATCCCTGGTCTTTTGTCGAAGTTGAATCCAAGTGGTGATTTTATGAAATAAAACGTAAACTTAAGTCTGCAATATAAAACAAGGATTTCCAATATTTATCTAAAATTTAAAAAAAAAAATTCCTCAGTGCCGAAATGATCAGTGACGAAACGATCAATGACGAAATGATCGTCCACCTTTTTAACATTTTTACATTTTTTTGTAATAATTAATAGACTAATTGAGTCTATGAAGAGTTTTCGAATGCTATCAAGATTGTTGGATTCTAACAACTTAAAAAGTTACATTGACTCAAAGTTGACTCAGACGGAGTTGACAAGTTCCGGATAAAAAAAATGACCGTCATTTTCTTGGCAATGGCTCAATTAATAAAAAAAATGACCATCATTTCTTGGCAATGGTACAATTAAATTACTTACCTAATTTATTTGTCTCCGTTGAAAAAAAAAAAAAATTACGAGCCGATTTTTTATGCTCAATACTGAAATGGCCGACATTTTTATATTTTCTTTCCCCGCCGGCCGCGACCAAATGGCCGCCGCAACAGCAGCTGCTGATGCTGGAAAATGCCCACATTTGCCATCATGTTTCTAATTTTTTTTTTTTTTTGCTTATTGGCAAGGGACCCAAAACTGAGCAGAAATGTGAGAGAAAAGTACGGCATGCGTAACTTTTTCATCACATTCTCGACTTTTCTCTCGCATTTTCGCGACTGTCCATTTTAATTCATCCGATGGGAATGCCTTTTTCCTCTTCCGTTTACGCTTCCGCTAATTATTGGCATCATAATCTGTCAAGATTAATTCTGTTGATTCAATTTTTGACCCTCCATTCATTTTTTTTGCATTTCCGACTGAGACCAATTTTTGGTCTTTCTCGTCACATTTTTTCGCTTGCTGATTAATGAATTATTTTTCAGTTTTTTTGTGACAAATTCCTTTTTTTGGGCGGTTTTAAGGCTGCTTGGTTCTCCGGATTATCTTTTTGTCATTTTCATATTTTTACATTTTCCCTCAGGCAATTTTAAACATCATGAAGAGAATACAACTACCGTATATGCTCTAATTATAGCCCAGTCTCTATTAATCCCGCAGTCTCCAATTATCCCCCAGTCTACGAGGTGTTTCCCAAATTTGAAAAAATTAATAATTTTTTTGGCGAAATGTCTTTTATTTAAAATTTTGAAGATGGAATTTGGGATTTTTTACGATTTAAACTATTAAAAATCATAAAATCTTACGAAAATATTCAAAATTAGATCTAACATAGTACTTTTTAGGGAAAATTACTTAATATGAATGTAAAAATCTATAAAAATTTTCACGCCGGACCATAAAAATTCCTTTATTCTCAAAAAATTGAGTCATAATCGCAAAACTTTATCATTTTTTTTGTGTAAGTCTGTTAACAAATCACACACAAATTTTCAAAATTTCTCCGGCGGTGCCTTGCCTATCGGCACCGCCGGACCCCCCCCCCCCTTGGACCCCAAATTTAAAAAAAAATGCGCCGTAAAAAAGAATTGAAAAGCAAAAAAGGCCGATTTACAGGCTTGATTTAATTCTAAGCTAAAATTAAAATTATAAAAATTTTTTCGAATTTTTAATCAAAATTTCAAAAATTTTGAAAAAGTCCCGGTCCCGGCGGGACCGGGTCCTAAATTGGGACCGGGAGTCCCAAAAAAACGGGAGTTCCGGACCCCGGATCCCGCCCCGGTCCATTTCCAAGTCCCGGTCCCGGCCATTTCAAAATCCCGGGCTCTAATATGTACATTGCAATTAGTATGCGCGCTTCTGACCCGCGTTCGGTGACTCGATTTGACGCTGTTGTTAAAATTAAAAATTTTTTTGTTTTGTTAATATTTATCAAAAAAAACTTGTGGTTGGACATATTCTAAGTTAATTTTTTGTCAAATGAAAACCTTTAAATTTAAGAAAAATGAATAAATATTGCAAAATTCGAATTAACTATATTAAAAATATGTTAATATACAACTGTTTTAAAAATTTGTATTTTCAACAAAAAAAAACACACACGAAAATTCATTTCAAAAATTAATTTTATTTTTACGCCTTTTTTTTTACATTTTTGTGCATCTTTCAAGTGCTCCGTATGCTATTATTGATCACTAATTCCAATTCCATGTCAATTGCGCACTGCGTTTGACTGTTTACATTTCTTTAGGTTCGTCATTCTTATTGATCATTTCTATTTTGTTAAACTTTACAGGGCTCGGATCGAAAAATTTTCAAAATCAGAACATCGGGTCCAAAAAATCAGATTTTGGGGTCGAAAATCAGGACATTTTGCAAAATTGCTTCAAATCAGTTATTTTTACAATTTTTCGATCAAAAATGTATCAAATATTATATTTTTCGTCTCCCATTATCGATTTTAACAATTTTGGGGAGAAAATTAGCAAATCATCAATTTTAGCGCATTCGGAATCAAAAAATCAGATTTTTAAGAATTTTTTGCGGCGCATTTTTCCAAAAAACTTTTAGGAAATGGGCGAGGGGGGAGGGTCCGGCGGTGCCGATAGGCGCCGCCGGAAAATTTTTTGTAATTTCGTTCTGATTTGTTAACAGATTTTCACCAAAAAATGCCAATTTTGCAATTAAATTAAAAGTCAAGCGACGACTTTTTTGCTTTAAAAACGCTTTTTTTGCGTCGCATTTTTTCAAAAAATTTTGGAGGATGGACAGGGGGTCCGGCGGTGCCGATAGGCGCCGCCAGAAAATTTTTTACGATTTTTAATCGATTTGTTAACAGATTTTTATTAAAAAAATAACCAAATTTTGTCATAAATCTTATATTTTATTGATAAAATAGTGACATTATGCCATAAAATTTTAAAATTATGAGTTTGTTTAAGAAATCAGAACAAATTTTGGTCGCTACCCCAAAATCAGAACATTTCTGACAAATCAGAACATTTTTATTTTATCAGATTTGGACCCTCCAAATCAGAACATTTCTGATAAATCAGAACAGATCCGAGCCCTGTGTTAAACACACTTTCTTTGCTGATCAATTTCGGCTTTTGAATTTTTCATTTAAATTAGCTCTTTTTTTCTTGTACTTTTGCTCCTCAATTTCGCTAATTACCCTCAATTTAATTTTATCATTTTCATTTCGTCATTGCGTTTGTTTGCCTAAATTTTTTCAATCTTTTCGCAAACATTTAAAGATCTTTATTTATTACCTTATTACGTATTTAATCAGTATCCTTTTACTCATCACTAATGACTGACTATTAATTAATACTAATTGTTCAGCAGTTCCGTTATTTCCCCCCCCCTCCCATTTCACATAATAATAATAATATATTATTATTATTACTCCTCCAATTTCCCCCCATTTTTCAGCATCTTTGGCCGCTTCGTTCAGCGGCGGTGGCGCCGGCACTCACACCCAATCGTTCAGTGTGCAGCAGCAGCAGCAGCACAACAACGGCGGCTCGGACGAAGCAGCGGCGGCCTCCGCAGCTGCTGATTGTGAGTTCGGCCTGTTTCAGCGCAATTCGCCCATTCCGTCACTGTCCTCGTTGGGCAGCGAGAACAATTTGAACAGCAGGTGGTCGTTGGTGGGAGGACCGGGGAGGGCAATGGTCACGGGGGAAGGGCGGGGTCAACAAATTACCCAATTCCCACGGGGCGCGGGGGGGCACGGGGACCAACCCCTCCCCAAGATGTACAAATTCCCAAAGAAATGCTTATAAAACCCTAAAATAAGCCTCATTTTCCCAACTATCGTACGGCACCTAATCGCTAAACCAAAAGCATGGGACGACCCCTGAGGGTGTGGAAGGGGCGTGGGATAACAAATCAGGAAGTCCCAACGGAAAGGGGTGCATGGTGTGAACCAGGGATGGCACGGAATTCCGATTTCCGATATTTTTGGGCTAGGATTCCGATTTTGAAATTTTTGGGGCCTCGAAATGGCATCCCTGGTGTAAACGCAATCGCTCAAGCAGAATCTTAATTAATGTGTCCTCCCCATGCTAAAGTCTTGAGAGTCTCGACGATTGAAAAAATATATATATATTAAAAATTAATAAAACGTAAGGGAGAATTTTACAATTCCATTTAAATTTACACCTAATTTTTGGGCAAAAATGGAAATTAATCGATTTTTATGCAACTATTGAAAATCTATATTTCCATAAACTTACATATTTCCACGAATAATAGACAAAAATTTCATTAGCGGAAGTGGATAATATTCCCCATTCAAATTCATGATAAAAATATATTTTAAAAGAAATTAAATTAGTTTTCAAAACTCAGCACTTATTTTTGTTATCTTCTAATTGGTTCTTCTAATTGGTTAATTAATGAAATCAATGTTTGCATTTGATTGCATGGTTTTTGTGTTAAAAGTGATTTTAACAGAAATGAAAAAAATGTAAGAACTCAGAAACAAACAAAAAATTTTGTTCCTTTCTATTGCCTATTAATTTTTTTTCCAAATTAAAATAATCTTTCGTTTTATTAATCTGCTGATGATCATAAATAAACCGTTACACATTGGCGGTGTAATTTGACGAAAAAAAATCGCAAATCAAATTATTATTATTATTATAATTTTTGCACTTTATATTAAAGATTTTTTTCGGCATTCGATTGAACGGTAAATTCCGCCCGGGGATAGGAAAATAATAATAATATAAACTCATACATATATACATATCATTGCTTAATATATGATCATACTTTTTTTTTAATTTTGCAGATTTCGAATTATTCAATATGGTTTACAATTAGAATCTTTTACATTGAAATTGTTCAGGAAAACAGAGAACTTTTGAGCTATATGTAGTATTATAATAAAAAGAAAATTTAATTTGTTGACTTTGCTGAGGGATAAGATTTTTTATATTGTCATTTTCTTACCCCCGGGCGGAATTTATAAAATGTCCCACCAATACGTAAAATTTTTTAATTTACTAATTATATACAATTTCTTATTTTCCTAACTTTTAGAAAAATGTCGACCGCCAGTCAAAAGGTCCGAACTCGCGAGGACGTCATTTACGGAGGTCGGCACCAGTAACAACGGGCACCTCAAAAAACAAATTGTTTTCCCACCCCCTCCAATTTTTTTTTATAATCAATCACTGGCTAATATCCCACATTTTTGAGTTTCTCAATTTTAGAATTTATATTAAAAATTCTGTTACAAATAATTCCCTATTTAAATTTGTATTTTAAGGTTGGCTTCTGAAGCGCGGAGAGCACATAAAAAATTGGAGACAACGATATTTTGTGAGTCAAAATACTAATGAATTTTTTGAAGAAAAATAAACAATAAATAATTGCAAAAGAAAATTGTTTATATTTTTTGCATTTAATTTTTTACGTTTTTCAAATTTCAAAAACCTTAATAAACAAATTTTGATTTTGCCTTTGATCGCATTATTAAGCATTAATATAATTAATTGTTTATTGTTAGGTTCTGTTCCGCGATGGATCCCTTCTCGGCTTTAAGGTAATAATTTCATTAATTATTTTAATTGCTTTAATTAATATTTATTTATCATTTTCAGTCAAAACCCTCCGACACATTTAATGACCCATTGAATGATTTCACAGTCAAAGATGTTCAGCTGATGAAGGTGAGTGAAATCATTTGAAAAGTTTGAGTAATTAAAATAATTAAATTTTTGAAATTTTTAAGTTGGACAAGCCCAAGGCAAATATCATTTTGGTCCGGGGACTGCAATGGACCACGGTCATTGAACGGATGTTCTGCGCGGAAACGCCCGATCTAAGAGATGCATGGATCAACGCCATTAAGGTGGGGGGGGGCACAAAATGAGGGGTGGATGGATAATGATGGAAAATATGGGAAAATATATAAAAAATTTGCAAATTAATATTTGTCGCTTCCATAATGAAAACCAAAACCGTTTTGTTGTAAATGAAATTTATATAGTCAATAAACGGATTTTAAACAGTTCAATTCTAAAAAAGTTTATATGTTTTGATTAAAAAATAAAATAAAATATCATTTATTTATTAAAAATAAATGCAGAAATATATATTTTCAACTGTGATTTTAAAATATTTTGAAAATTTTTTTGAATTCATTTTAAGAACAAATCACTTTGTAAATGTGATTTTTAAATTGTCCATAAACAAATTTAAGCAATTTGATTCCTTAAAAAGTTTCCTATATTTTGATTTAATAAACAAAAAATGTATTAATTTTATTTATTTTTTAAAATAATTCTGAAAATATAATTTATCTGAAATTATCAAAATTTTAATTTTGAAAATATGTCTTTTAATTCTTTTTTTTTCTTATTTTTATTTTTTGAATTCATGCTCTTCATTTTTCAGAGTGTTGCCGAAGTGTTGAAGCGTGAAGAGATTTTGCACGGCGGTGTCCAAGACCAAGAAATGATGGACGTTTCACAGCTGCCACAGGCAATGGACCCTGCTTATTACCCTTGGGCATATGCGCAAGGCGGGGCCGTGGAGAACGGTGCCCTCTTCGGACCGACCGGTGATTAATTAGTTAATTAATTGCTTGGCAATTGATAAATTTTCAATCTTTTATTGATCATTATTTTTGGCATCTTGATTGATTATAGAATAGTAGGGTAGGTCGGGACCGGGAATTTTGGGTAAAACCGGGACCGGGATTTTTCGGGTTGAAAAACCGGGACTTTTTGGCTGGGAAAACCGGGTAAAAAAAGCGGGAATTTCCCGGTCCCGGTCAAAACTGGTCAAAACCGGGACTTCGGTACTCAGTTGTCCATGTTTTGGTCCCGGTCCCGACCTGCCCTATAGAATACTATATGGCTTTAAATCTTTTACCATTTTCAAAATTTATCATTTTAAATTATTTTCTCTAAAATTTTACTGGTTTGGTCTACCGGCGTCTCCTGACCACCACCAAATCCATTAATTCATCTCATTAGGGTTTTTCAATTTACACCACAAAAGCCATAAAAAAATATACAAAATTTTATTATTTTGGAAACAAAACACAATATTCAATTCATAAAACGGTCACTACCGTACCCTTCTTCCTTTTGGCCCAACTTTTAAAATAGCATAAAAGATTTTGGCGAAGTGACAACAAATGACTTTCGCATTTAATCAGTTGATAGGTTTCGGATAGCTTGGCGCGGGATGGAGTGAAAATTTATTTATTTGAGCAAACCGTAAGGCAACAACATATGTAGTTGCACTTATAGCGGAAAATACAGTAATGAATACAATTAGAAAAATATGATACGGTCATCAAAACAGTAATAATACAAAAAGTAAAATAAAATAAAAATGGGATGAACTCAGGGGTATTTTTTTGGTTTTATATTACTTCTAATTTTTCTTATTGTTCATTTTTCTCTGTTCACCATCTGATATTTGAAGTCAATTTTGGTTGATTTTTTCGTATTTTGCATTTTAATCTCTTTTAAAAAATAAAAAATAAAGGCAAATAATAAAAAAAAATAAAAATAAAAAAATATCATTAAAAAATCTAAACGTAACGCTGCGCCAGGAAACTATATAAAAAATGACTTTTTTCATTTTTTTTGTTGTTTTTTATTTTTTAATAATTATTATTTTTTTGAGTTCATTTCTGAATAAAATTCTTTGACAAGATTTGCAAATTTAGCTAAACTTCCGATTTCCTTAGCTGTTTTGGGTAAGCAATTCCACGGATTGCTTTTATATGAATAAAAAAAAGTTATGCCGAGATTTATTACTGCATCTTTTGTTTCTTTTGACGATCTTGATCAAATGTGCCAGTGAATCAATCAATCATTTTGTGCTTTTTTTTTGCGCAGGAATGGCACAGTACGGCGCGGGTGCCGGCGGCGGTGCCCACACGACAGTGGCGGCTGCCGGCGCTGCACAGCTGCGCCAGTTGCAGCACGAGGCGGCCGTGAAGGCGGCTGCAGCGGCGGCCGCGGCCGCTGCGGTAGCGGCCGCGCCGGTGTGCGACAAAGCGGAAGTGGCGGCAGCGGCGGCGGAGAAAGCGGCTGCCGCGGAGCTGAACAAGCCCGACTGGCAGAAGCAGAAGCGCAGCAAAATTGTGAGTTGTGAAGTGGGAAAAGCATCTTTCGGCATATTTTGAGTGCGGGGCTAACCGAAATTCACATATTTCACATCCCGATGCTTTTTGTGAGCCGAATATTCCGGCATTTTTTTGGCCTGAGGAATAATCCTGATTTCGAACAACTGCTTAAAACAAATTTGTATTCAAAATAGACACAAACATATTCTAAAATATGCATATATTAAAACTAGAGTGCAGCGGGACCGGGAAATTTGGGCAAGACCGGGACCGGGACTTTTTTGGTTGAAAAACCGGGACTTTTTGGCTGGGAAAAGCGGGAAAAAAGCCGGGATTTCCCGGTCCCGGTCAAAACCGGGACCTTGGTACTCAGTTGTCCGTGTTCAGGTCCCGGTCCCGCTGCACTTGAATTAAAACACAAATACAAAAAGTCGCGACCAAACAGATTAACAAAATTGGTCTGCATTATTTACATAATTCCTTCAAACATGGAAGGGTTTGAGTAAAATTTATGTTAAAATGTGAAAATGTTTTGTTCTTAGCATATAATACCTATTTAAAAAAATAAAAAATAATTTGGAAACATTTTTTGTGGCGAAGAGCAAAAAATAAAAATCGTCTAGAAGTGCCCCGTCCAACCTAAAATTTGTGGGCCTGAAAGGAACAGCATTAAAAGCACATCCAATAGCAATCCCAAATTAATTAAAAAACCAAAATCATACACCTAACTTATAAATCATAAATAAACTATAAATTTAATATTTAAGACATTGGACGACTTCGAATTTCTCAAAGTGCTCGGCAAAGGCACTTTTGGCAAAGTGATTTTGTGCCGTGAAAAGCGCACCAAGCGACTTTATGCCATCAAAATTTTGAAGAAGGAAGTGATCATCCAAAAGGTGATTTTGATTGGTGCTATGACGAAGTACGAAAAGTGCAAAAAGTGATCAAATTAAAAGCAAAATAATTATTAAAAAAATTAAAAACAAGTGATAATTATTTAAAAATTAAAAGCAAAATAATAAATTTAATTAAATTATTATTTCAAATATTCGCTAGATAAGTAAAAAATTTATATTAATTATATAAGTGTTGGGTTGAAGCTACATCATTAAAGGTTAATTTATTTAATTTCTAAATAACAGCAAATAACTTTTCACATTTTGCGTTAATTTTATTTATAAAAACTGAAAAACAACGATGTCGAGATCCGCTTTTGTATATTAAATTTTAATTAAATAATTATTTTGATTTTAAAATTTAAAATAATTAATTCGCCTTTTTTAATTTTATCGCTTGCACTTTCCGCACTTCGTCTCAGCACGATTTGATTGTGCAACATTCATTAAATCAATCATTATTTTTTAATTGATCACTTTTGAAGGACGAAGTTGCGCACACACTCACCGAAAATCGCGTGCTCCAACGCTGCAAACATCCGTTTCTCACCGAGCTGACTTACTCCTTCCAAACAACCTGATCGGCTTTGTTTTGTGATGGAATTTGCGATCGGCGGTGATCTGTACTATCACCTGAACAGACAAGTGATTAGTGCAAATGATGGAAATTCATAATAGCCAATTAATTAACTGAATTTTGGTCAATTAATTTTCTTAAAGGTCGGCAAGTACAAAGAGGGCTTTTCCGAGAGTCGGACTCGCTTTTACGGCGCAGAGATTGTGCTCGCGTTGGGCTATTTGCACGACAATAACATGTAAAAAACAATAATTATTTTATTAAAATATTGTTTTTATAAAAAATAATTACATTGAAAAAAAATAGTTTTCCCTAGTATAATTTGGCACACAGTGCCACTCACTCACTAATGAGTGCTCAGATCCATATAACCCTGGCTTTTTCAGTGTTCCTCTGACCTCATTACTAGGGCTGGGAAATTTAGGTAAGAAAAATAGCGAAATAGGTATTTAAATAGGTACAAAAAAAAAGCTCAAAATAGTTATTAAATAGGTACAAAAATCCCGAAATAGATAGAAAAATAGGTAAATAAAATTTTTTATTAACGATTTTTTAGTGGAAAAAAAACAAAGGAGGAAAATTTTGGTTCTATTTCTTTGTAAACGAATAATTTAAATATTTTTAATATGTTCATAGAAAATATTGACATTTTAAATTAAAAATTTTGTTAATAAAAAAAAAAATAAATAAATTATGGGGGAAGAATTTTTGGGAAAATTTACCAATTCTAAGGGGTGTGTTTTTTGAAATTTTTTTACAGCTCGATTCTTAGAGGTGTCTTTTTTGATTTTATTGCATTTTTGTTAAGGAATTTTCTGAAAATCCTTAAATAGGTATAATAGGTAGAAAAACTCCAAAATAGGTAAGAATAGTAGGTATTATAAAAGTCATCATAGACACCCCAAAACAAGTGGAAAATGCTTTTTTCGTGCTTATCTGTGCGTATTAAGTGCGCAAAATTTTAGGTATTTACCTAAATTTCCCAGCCCTACTCATTACCATACATTAGAACCTGGGTTTTGAAAAAACCTGGCCTCAGATCAGGTTCCGAAATTTCCCGGAAGTCGGACAAGGACCCGGACTAAAAGTCCGTCCTCTTTTAACATGACTTGGGCCCTATTCCAATTTTTAAGACCTGGATTTCTGTACAGGACAAAGATTTTTCCAATTTTTTTTCAAATCTAATTTCCAAAAAATTTCAACATTCGCACTTAGTTATTTTTTTTTATGTAAAATTATGAATTTTGTCACTCATTATCGAGACAAAAAAATGCCCCTTTTTTCCAGCGTGTACCGGGACCTGAAGCTGGAGAATCTGCTGCTGGACCGGGACGGGCACATCAAAATTGCCGACTTTGGCCTTTGCAAGGAGGACATTTCGTTCAGCGGACGGACCAGAACATTTTGTGGCACTCCCGAATATTTGGCACCCGAAGTTTTGGAGGAAAACGGTGTGCAACCAAATCCATCCCAAATTTTGAGCAATTTTAACGGACCGAACAATATATGTATTAGTTTTGCTAATTGTTTCTAAATTTTCACACCGAAGCTCGAGAGTCTTGGTTTCAAGAAATCTCGGCGTACCACCCAATTTGACACTTTCATGTCCACCCATTTAATACAAAATTTCTGCTCATTGTCAGATTATGGCCGTTCCGTTGATTGGTGGGGCGTTGGTGTTGTGATGTACGAGATGATGTGCGGTCGGCTGCCCTTCTATTCAAAGTGATTAAATGGGCAATTAATGCTACTACATATGAAAAATAAATTTGATAGCAAAAGCATTGACGAGCTATTCCTATTCGGTCCCAATGTTTGGTCATGGAAAGGCGTGCCGTGCCGCCCCCTGGCGACGACTTTTATTTTTTGTTTTTATTTTTTTGCTTAAAAGTGGCCGATATTTGCCCGCTCAATTTTCTAACCAAATTTTCGAGAAAAAAAACTGATTAAATTTAAAAAATACACTATTCTGGCCGAGTCATGTAATGGGATACCATCAAAGATCGCAATCAGATTAATGAATGTTATTCAAATCCACCCTTTTCCCCATGGAGTTGAAGTTTTCACGGATTTTCCGAGGGAACTTCGAGATTCGGTGAAACGGTGCATTTCATTTCCCCTTTAACGGCGCCGAAATTTCGAAATTTATACTTTTTAAAATTTAATTTGTGTGCCCATTTGTTCAGAGAGCACGAGAAGCTGTTCGAGCTGATCCTCCAATGTGCGCTCCGTTTTCCCTCACGACTGTCGCCCGAGGCGAAGATTCTCTTGTCCGGCCTCCTTGTCAAGGATCCGAACAAGCGGCTGGGCGGCGGTCCGGACGACTATCGCGAGATTCAAGCCACCGAATTCTTCCGGCCAATTGACTGGGACCGTCTGTACAGAAAGGTACGGTAACAGTGGGAATTGGGATTGCAATATACTGTTTGGACCACATGCCGAAGAAACAGTAATTACCAGGGCTGTCAAAAATGTGCAAATGCATTTTTTGGGTTTTCCTGGGTTCTACGTAGTCTAATTAGTACGAAAAACATCTTCTTTTTGGTATTTGCGTATAAAAGTGTCGGGACTTTTATTTGCATATTTTAGGGTTTTTCTGCATATTTCATGCATATTTTGCCATTTTTTGTACATATTTTCAGGTTTTTTTTGCATATTTTACCATTCTTCGTTCAATATTTTCCGATTTGAATATCCCTTGGAAAAAAAAGTTGATTATGTCAAAATTACCTAATCCAAATCTGAAGGATGCGCGAGTGGGTCAACAATGAGCTTCACTGCCGAAAACCTTGAGAAATTTTTGGGTTTCAATTGCAAAAACAACCGATAAAATTTATGAGGAATAAAATTTTTTAATTAATTTACACCCCTTATTTTCAAGGTTTTTTTGTGCATATTTTGCGATTTTTATGCATATTTGGTGCATATTTCACGACTTTATTTGCATATTTATGCGCATATTTTGGCCATTTTTCGTGCATTTTTTTTGACAGCCCTGGTAATTACCTATCCCGAGATTTTAATTTATATCTTTGAATAACTTCGTTTATATCATTAAATAATTTCTTTTCTAATTTACCGCAGCGAATTTGCGAAAGGTTCGTATTGGCAGCGTGAGACTGTAATTACCAGTTTTTACCGTTACCTTTACCGTAAAAAATTGCACTTGCCGAACACTAATTGCCACCCCCCCCCCCATTTAATGCGTGGCGCTATGCCAAATTATTACATGCCTAACTAATTAATCCATTTTTATATATTTATTTCAATTCCAGGAAAACGAACCTCCGTTCAAACCCCAGCTCAACTCCGATTCGGACACCAGCTATTTTGACGCGGTGCTGTTTTTTACAATATTATATATATTTTTTTTTAATTTTCCAATTCAAATTTTAAGGAATTTACCCGTGAAGCTGTACAGCTCACGCCGCCGGCGGCGAGGTATATCCATCAAACTTTTAGAGGAATTTTGGATTATGATACAGCATATTTGGGTAATGGTTACTTTTACTGGTCCCATAAAAAAACATCAGATTTGTCATGTGACTTGCTTTAATCTATGATTTTTATCAAGTCTAAGATTTTTCAACAAGTAATTTTTCATTTTTTTTTTAAATTATAGCCATAAAAATCTTTTATAGGCTAATCAGGGTCGCTGGTCATGAATATGACATCATCCATTGGAGCAATTTCTAAACCAGGACCTGAATTCGAACAAAAAATCGGAAGTTCACATTTTAACTTTTGAATTTTTTGTCTAAAAAAAGGCTTATGTGATCTTTTATTACAGGAATGATGATGACTTTCAGTTTGTTTCCATACATTTAAGCCGTTTTTATAATATAAATCCAAATTTCGAAAACTTGACTTTCGATTTTTTGTTTTTTGTTCGAATTCGGGTCACGGTTTTAGGAGTTTGTCGAAATGGATGTAATATTCCTGATCAGCGGCGCCCCGATAACCCCCGAGTGGAACAAAGAACCGCAAAAAAATCGCCTTATTTTTTTTTTGTTTATGGGACCAGTAAAAGTAACCATCATTACTAGGGCTGGGATTTTTATGTTTTAACATATTTTTTTTGCGGCTTAGTTATGGCGAGAGAAGCCCAAAAATAGCATTTTCTCCGAACAATTTTCGAATTAGAGCGACTTATAAAAACATAAAAACACATATGTTGGCATTTTGGCATATAAATAAATATCGCACATATTTCGGGGTTTGGCACATATTTTGCACATATTTTAGCATTTTTGAAAAAATATCTAAGAAAAACACAAAAAATTCAAAAATGCACCCCTAAAAATCAACTTTCTTCCCATTTTTATAGGCTCTTTCAAAATTTCTTTATTTATTTCGTGTACCGAAAATCGAATTCTTCATTAATTCGTTACTGGATATCGAAGTTTCTTGCTGGCACTTACTCAACTGATGGAAAAATTATCTTTAAAAACAATTTATCAAAAAAGGACTAATTTTATCCCCAAACACCTCCAAATGTTTTTTATTTGCAATTGTGCGGGCAAAAATGATAAAGAATGAGTTTTTTGGAATTTTTATGCAAAAATACCATTGGTTTTTCCAATTTTTAGCACATATTTAGGCCTTTTTTTGGTTTTTAGCACATATTTAGGCCTTTTTTTGGTTTTTAGCACATATTTTGGGTTTTTTTAGCACATATTTTATTACATATTTCAGGATTTTTAGCACATAAAAATCCCAGCCCTAATCATTACCCATATTTGTAAACTAAATTAACCTGTCTCAAATTTGACATTGACTAGGTTAACAATTCACCCCAAATTTGTAAATTCAATGGGTTTAATCATTTAAAAAAAATATTTTAGCCATTTTTCTTGAGACAAAGAAAAAAATGTAGATTTTTATTCCTTTCGATCATTTAGTGAAGTTTGTTTAGTACGGTATTTGATCTGCTATGATTGCCCTATATACCGTAACAATATACCATTCACATTTTTTTAAAGGACTGGTCCGCTGGACACATTGGATGAGATGGACGAAATACAGAACAATTTTGTGCAATTCTCATTCCATCAGGAGCAAGAGTTGGGTGGTGTGCCGGATTCATTGCGCGAAAACAGCGAACTGATGGAGGAGTAATGGAGGAAAAAGTGATCGGAATAGGAGCGGAGGAAAAAGTGATCGGAATAGGAGAGGAGGAAAATTGAACGGAATGGGAGAGAAGGAAAAGTGATCGGAATAGGAGAGGAGGAAAAGTGAACGGAATGGGAGCGGAGGAAAAGTGATCGGAATGGGAGCGGAAGAAAAACTGATCGGAATAGGAGAGGAGGAAAAGTGAACGGAATGGGAGAGAAGGAAAAGTGATCGGAATAGGAGAGGAGGAAAAGTGAACGGAATGGGAGCGGAGGAAAAGTGATCGGAATGGGAGCGGAAGAAAAACTGATCGGAATAGGAGAGGAGGAAAATTGATCGGAATGGAAGCGGATGAAAAAGTGAACGGAATGAGAGGAGGAAAAGTGATCGGAATGGAAGCGGATGAAAAAGTGAACGGAATGAGAGGAGGAAAAGTGATCGGAATGGGAGCGGAAGAAAAACTGATCGGAATAAAAGTGATCGGAATAGGAGAGGAGAAAATGACGCGAGAGTGAAGGGCATTTGCGGGTTGAATGATCGGCGATTGTGAAGTGAACAGAGAAGTTCAAGCGGGACGAAATAGCATAGGCAAACTCAACCACCACGGAAGAACGCAAGCAAAAAAAACCAAATGTCGATAAATCAATACCACCACCACTGATCAGTGATCACTGATCAGTCAGGCAATTTCCATTAGCAAAAAAGTCTTCATTCTCCCACAGCAGAGCAGGGACCTCAAAAAATTTTTGACTTTTTTATGGGTTCCATTTTTATTCTATTTTTACTCCATTTGTAAATACTTCCTCATTAACCTCCCCACACGATTAGCAAAGGGTAGTTTTTTGTGCGTTAATGATTTGCTAATTATCTAATTAACCACCACTCACTCACATATGAAAATCAAATGACAACCTTTGTTTCTATCTATTTTTTTTTTGTTCATCCGGTAGAAGAGAATTTTGTCGATTTTTTTAATCGTTCCTCCGATTTTCACATTTCATTCTCCTCTTTCTTTCCTATCCATTTTCTTTTTGTTTGATCAGCCACTCCAATCAGTTTTTGATCACTTTGATCAATTTGTATGAGTCATTTAATCCAGGCTCACTGACACATTGCGCCCCATTGATCAATTCATTCATCCCATTTTGATTGGCAAAAATCTGATTGCTTGGCCCTTTGGCACAAAACTGGTGATTAACTCAGGTTAATTACCTGTTGGCCCTACACAGTAATCACACATTATTACTAAATGTACTACTTCTTTTCGGCCTCCCGGTTTATTTAATTATATATAT
>CP049712.1:16349803-16529648 GCA_004148225.2 Heterodera glycines | reverse complement strand
GGTACGCATTTCACGCTATTTAATAATTGATTTTATGGCGAATAAAAGTATATTCACGATTTTTTATAAAAAAAAAAAATTTTCAAAACAAACGGGACCCCCTATGGTTTTTGATAAAATTCAAAAATCCAAAGTCTAAAAAGTATCTTTTTGAAATTTTTTTCACTTTGTTTTCAATTATTAAATAGCGTGAAATGCGTACCATCTAATAAAAACAATTTACATAAAAATAAAGAGAAAAAAAAATTAGACCAAAAAAAGTGGAAAAAAAAATTTCAAAAGTTTACTCTTTTTAAATAGCGCCATTTTCACTGATTTCGATTCAATAACCAATTCAAATTTTATGGGGGCGTAAACTGCACAGGTACCAAATTTGGCAATAAAATTGTGCCAAAGTATTTGTGTATTATGCATATCAGGGAAATGAGCTCCTGTACCAAAAAGTGATATCATTCGAAAACTCTCGAGGAAAAAAAGCTTTTCCGAAACAACTGCTAATGGATGTACCAGAGAACATTACAAAAAGATAGGATGATTTATGCCATTATCAAGGGCGTAGCCAGACCCTTGGCTTCGGAGGGAGCTGAAGTCAAAAAACTCAATTTTTAGGGGTGTATTTTTCTTTTTTCAGTCGATTTTTAGGGGTGTATTTTTCGTTTGTTTTTTTAAATCCCGAATTATGGGGTGTATTTTACAAAAATTTTAGTCGTTTTTCTCCAAAAAATTACTATTTTTTGCCATTTTCGTCTCCATTTATTCAAAAATATGGTAAAATGGGGGTCCTGCGGTGCCGATAGGCGCCGCCGGGAAAATTTTTAAGTATTTTAATGCAATTTTGTTAAGAAAATTGCTTAAAATTTCAAAAAAGAAAATTTTTACTTTTTGGGTTTCGGGGGGGGGGGCTTTAGCCCCCTCAGCCCCCCCCCCCCTGCCTACGCCCTTGGCCATTATGGAATATTGAAAGGATTTGTGAAAAAAATCCAATTTTCCACAAGGTATCGCATTTCTCAATTTTGTTAACTTTGCCAACGGTGTCGCATTGTACATATGCATTGACCAAGTTAGAAAAAAAGTAATGGCCTAAGAAACGGGGGATTTGTCTTTTATTGGAGCATAAAAGAATGGTTAGATGCTTTGTTTGTAACACGGAAAACCGGAAAAGAATTAAGGAAAAAAAGAGATTTTAGATTCTGTAACAAATTTTTGTTTATAAAGCCATAAAAAGATGTTCCGAGAGTTTTGGGGTCGCTGATCACGAATATGTCATTCATTTTGGCCAATTTCGAACAGTAGACCCGAAGTTGAAGAAAAGTAGAAAATCCAAATTTTAAAAATTCGTTTCGAAATGTACTTCATTTCTAACTTCAATCAGTGAATAAAATTGTTTGCCTTCATTTTAACTTAGGTATTTACTTAGAGAAAACAGTAATTTTAATAAATTTCAACCCTACATTTGAAAATTTTTTGCCCCTATTTTCGCCCCTTTTCGCGAATTTTTTGCACCTATTTTTAGGACTCTATTTTGGGCTTTTTCGCCCCTAAAAATCCGCGCGCTAATTATAAGGTTTTCGGGTCGCTGAGCACGAATATGACATCTATTTACCCAATTCCGAACCCCTAACCCGAATTCGAACAAAAAGTCGAAAACTTGTCCTTTTTGTAAAGTGTTAAAATTGTTTCCAAACATGTACAGTTGGGTCGGGGTCAGTTTGGCGCGGACCGTTTTGGCGTCGACAATTTTGAAAATGATAACTTTTTTGTAAACTGACGAAATTTTTGAAATTTTGCAGGCTAATAGACAAGGTTGCCAGATTAAAATTTTAAAAAGCCTCATTTGGCAGGCAAAAAAGCCTCATTTTGGGTCAAAAAGCCTCATTTTTACAAAATGTATTCTAAACACGTTTAAAATGTTCAAATGTTATACCGTATATGCTCTAATTATAGCCCAGTCTCTATTAATCCCGCAGTCTCCAATTATCCACCAGTCTACGAGGTGTTTTGAAAAATAATCCCTCTATCATAATCCCCCAGTCTCTAATTATCCCCCCTTTTCTGAGGAGGTTGAAAAATAATCCCCCATGGGCTATAATTAGAGCATATACGGTATTTTTGATTGTCCATGATCAATAGGGAGTCCAATTATATGGAAATCCATATTTTTTCCTGGACTCTGGGAGGCCTGAAACGCACGAAAAACATGTTTTTAGCTCGGTTTGAAGCTTCTAGAATAGCTTTCTATATCCATATTTTTCCATATTTTCGCATTTTTGTCCATATTTTATGTCCATATATTGGCATTTTTCCAAAAAACCCCTATTAGAACGGCCCCCATGAGGTAAATCGGCCTTTTTGACTCCTAAGGACCGAAAAAATTTCTGAAAAAGACATTTTTTAGCAAAATTTTGTCGAAAAAATTGATAAATTTAAATTTTATTAAAAATTGGTTAATTTATATAAAAAATAAGCAAAAAATGGAAAATTTCGATTTTTTGGTCGATTTTCTCAAGAAATTGCTTTTTTTCTTCTAAAACGAGTTTTTATACCGTATTTAGCCATTTCTGAAAGTGTTACTTTGTGCCACCAAATCTTGTTCCCTATTATAAATTTGCTCCCCTTACCTCGGTTGATGTTGAGCGTTCCTTTTCCATTTATAAGTCAACCCTTGCCGATAATGGAATGTGTTTTTCGCCCCAAAATTTGGAAATGTATCTCATATGCAATTTCAACCAATAAATTTGAAGAAATTTTACATTCAATTTTGAAAAATTTATGTCCATATTTTGACATTTTTGCCATTTTATGTCCATATTTTGCGATTTTTAGTCCATATTTTGCAATTTTATATCCATATTTTTGGACTCCCTAATGATCAATTTAGCATTTTTTTTTTTTGTTAGAAATAAGCATTTTTTGGGATTCTGAACATGAAAAACGAAGTTGATTTTTTTGCGGCGCTTTTCCCAAAAAAATTTTGGGGCGCAAGGGGGGCCGGCGGTGCCGATAGGCGCCGCCGGGAAAAATTTTGCAATTTTCAATGCGATTTGTTAACAGATTTTGTCCGAAAAAATGACCAAATTTTGCGATTTTGAGCAAATTTTTGCTTGTAAATTAAGGATTTTTACGGTCCGGCGGTGCCGATAGGCGCCGCCGGGGTAAAAATTAAGAATTTTGACCATATTTTTAGCATATTTTCATTAAAAAAATTCTTTAAATTGCCAAACATTATGCCAATTTATCAAATTTAAAAGACTCTGAGGATTTTCCCCAAAAGCCTCAAAAATCCTCAAAATTTCTCAAAAAGCCAAAAAATCCTCAAATCCTCATTTTCCAAAAAAATCCTCATTGACCTATCAAAAAGCCACAAAATTAGGATAAATCCTCAGATCTGGCAACCCTGCTAATAGAGAATCTCAAGAGCTATCGAATGATACCAAAAATATTGAATTTGGTTGCTAATGAGAAAAGTTGTTCGCAACGGCGCCAAAACAGTCGGCGCCAAACTGACCGGTTCCCTGTACAGCTTACGAACCATACCAAATTCGTTTGATTTGGTTGACCTTGGAAAATCGCAATTTTAAAATCAGCATTTGGATTTTTGGAAAAATTTTTCCAAACGAAAAAATCAATGCAATGTTTTTGCGGCACGCTATCGCTCTATTGCAGTTCACACGACCATAAAATATTTTGACAACTTTAATGCAACATGACTTTTTTTAGAAACATCCAAATTAAACATTTAAAAAGAATTTTTTTGTTTTTTTTTGAAAAACATAGTGCAAGTCAATTATTTCTTCTGCATTTGTGTCATCACATCAATCATTGGAAAAAGGGCAAAGTGCGCTACATAATTGAGAACCGATTGGATATTATTTTGTTGCACTTTGTGACATTTTAAGTAGGGTTGCACGGGCCCGGGTACCCGACCGGCTCGGGTCGGGTAGACGGGGAGATAAGCAAATGTGAGGAAGCCAAACGGAAATTGATCAAAGTGGACAAAGATGGAAAGAGAAAAGTGATCAAAATTGAAGAAACAGCATTGATGAGCCATCAAATTTGATCAAAACTATGGATCGTTTTCTTCTATAAAATGATCAGTGATTACCGAAAAAACAAAATTTTTTTTTTTGACCATGAATGGACTAATTTTTTGCTTTTTTAAATAATAATCGCAAATTTTTTTAACTTGAATCCATTTAAAAATAAAATTGCATATTCATAACGAATCCCGGCATTTTGAGCATACCGGATCCTGGCCCAAAAATTTTCGGCCCTCCCATTTCTAATCCCGGTTTCTTTTTCATACCACGGTAATGCTAATGCAAAGCAGAAAAATAAAATGTAAACAAAATAAATTGTAATGAGGTAATAAATAAATGACAGAACTAATATAAAACAAATCAATTACAGTAAGCAATCATTTGTCTTAATTTCTTCTTTCTGTCCATATGCCGGGCCGCTTGCCGCTTCTGCACAACATCATTTCCCACCAGCACAATATGGTCATTGTTGCAACAGTCAAATTAATTATGGTAATTAGGCCGAGTATGATGAGGGACAATTGGTTGGTGATTACGGTAGAATGAACAGGCATTGCTACTGTATGCTTCAATGCGGTGTTGGCATTTTGCAAAGTGGCAAGCATTTGCGTATTCTCTACGACCTAACCAAAAACAAAAGTTAATTAATTAATTAATTAAAACAATTAATTAATTATTTTTTCAATTTACAAAAATTTGCTGTGCATAGAAAATCAAAAAATAATTTATTTTTTAAATTTGTTATATATTTTCATTTTTTCGATTATACCGAAAAGAGTTTTTCATTTATATTTTTTAAATTTTGATTTTTTGGAAATTTAAAATCTCAAAAATTCCTTTTCGCTAATTAATCTTTGTGCTTAATTTCATTTTTTAATCTAATTCATCGCCAAAAAAATTAATGCTTATATGTTCACTAAATATTAATGAATTCAAAAAAGTTTCATTATTTGCTATATTATCCCTTAATTAATATATTATATTGCCTAAAATTTGCATAAAACCGACCATAATTGGTCTTGTGAACACGTCCACCTTCGTGCCACCATTTTGTTCATCTCCAATAACTTGGCCACTTTCGTTTTGCTGTGCTTGTGCAACGCTGCGCACCTTTCGCTGCCTTTTCGACTTGCGTCTTCGAGTGGTGTACTGCTCGGTGACGGTGTGCCGTGGCACAGTTGCGGCACACTTTGGCGGTGTTATGCCAGCGCAGTCATTGTCCAACTTTAGGCACAATGTAATTTGGCACTGAAAAAAGTGGACAAACGAATAAATGAATGCTGAATTAATATCCGAAAAATAAAATAGGCAAAATGTTAGTAGGCGCTTCGTATGGGAACCGAACCTTACGCCTCCATCCATTCCCAACAGGGCTGCTTGGCGTAATTACGGATTACTGGAAATTACGGCGTTTTTGGACCCCCCCCCCCCGTCATTATGGATTACGGAATTCGGTAATTGAGAAACTGATGCCAATAATTACGGATTACGGGTTTCCATAACTGGAAATCCAGTCACGCCCAGCCATGTTTCTCAACCATTTAGCTATCCCTGGACATTCACAATTTTTTATAGAATTGATTTTAATTTGCCAATATAATTTTCTTCTTGAACATTTATTAAGAATTTACCTGAAACTGTAGCACAGGGCGGTCTGCATACTGTAGGAAGGGGAATCAATTACTGGTAATTAATTGGAGATTAAAATTATGTAAAAAATTACCAATAAAGATTGACATTAAATTGCTAAAAAGCACTTATAGATACTTAATTTAGCCGCTTTTAATTCATTTAGCCTAATTTTGTGAGTTGGACGATTCAGCTTCAATTTTTCCAAAAAATGTAAAATTACCAACAAAAGAATCTTGAAAGTAAGCGAAAGTTTTGAAAAAATTACAATATCTTGAAGCGACTTTCCTTTCTTATTTTATGACGTGCCAAAATGTGTGCCATTATTTTCAGCCTTCAAATAATTGGCAATGATCTTGGACTACCTTGAACACATGGTATTCCTTGGTGGCCAGCCTCAATGTGCTGTCGTAGTCGGGAGTGCGCAACAGTACGGCATCCAAGCCACAGCCACGCGAGTCGAGAATGTCCACCCGATCACCGAAACCATTATCAACCGAAAACAAAATTGACTTGCAGAATTCAATAAATAAAATTTAAAAAATTTATTTGCTGGTTGTTGTTGCCAATCAAAGTTGCAGACAATGATCAAATTACATTATAATTAGTGGGGTAGGTCACGGTTGTTTAACCGAACCAAACCTCGAAAAACGGGGGCCCAAACCCGGCCTAACCAAAAACTGGTGATAACGGTTTTTCATTTTAAAAAATTCATTCTTAAAGGTCGTGGTTATTATAAATGTAATCAAAAAACGGAATGTTTAATTAATGTTAATTGTCCAATTAATTTTTAATTAGAAAAACTTACAAAACACGAGTGGACAAGCATTCCGAATTGATCACCGTTCAGCTCCTCCACACATTCCCACCTATGGAACACGCTTTGACCTACAAAAAATAATTAAACTAATTAGTTTATCAATGCATCATAATGATAGACAGTTTTAATTTTTATAGATTGTTTCAATTACAGAAATTTCCAATTACTGCCCAAATAATTACTGTAAATTTATAGTGCTCGATCGCCTTGCAAACTTACTGATACTTAAATAAAACTATTTTTTTCTATGAAAAAAGAAAAATAATGAGTTACCAAGGACGGCATACTGTACTACCGGGCCATTTGCATGGTCCTTGCGCAGTGTGTATTCACAGCGTGGCATTTGGTACACTTGTTGATAGAATTGGGTTGTGATTTGACTGAAATGCAATTTCCTTTTTATTAAAAATATAAAATTAAATTAATTTATAAAATATTTCGCAAAAATTTATTTAACCATAATTAAATTATGAAACTTCTAAAAAAAATTTTTGCCTGACTTCCATCGGTACTTTGACTTCTTTCTCAGCCTCCATGTAAAAGCATTGAATTTTAACCATTTGGTCAACTTTTGTCATGAAACTACAAAAATTGAGCAATAAATTGTGTGAATTTTTAATTAAATTAATTCGTTTAAAAATAAATTGTTTTAAATAAATTAGAATTTTACACTGGATGGAACATAAAAACAACCTAAAAACAATAAAATAATTTATTTTTTTTTCAATAAAACTTTTAAAAGATTTACCGCCATCTCTACAAAAATTCCACGGGGATTAAGCTGAAAATAAAGCCAAAGGAATTGAAAATTATTTATAAATTAATTAAAATATTTAGTTTAGAAAATAAATTCTTCATTTTACCGATCGATATCGACGCACATTGCAATTTCTGAATGGCACGGTGATGCCAATGATCCTGGAAAATGCCATTTTTATGAACAAATTAATCAAAAAATGGTGCCATTTTACCCCCATCATTCTTAAAAAGTTAAAATTAATTTTTCAATTAAATACTTTGGGTCGGGAAAGTGTTCAGGTCCCGCCCGGCATTCGGCACGATCAAAATTGTCTTGCACAAAAACAATGCCATCAAACTTTTTGGTGCTTGCGCGCACACCAATTTTGTCCGGTTCACAAATTATTTCAGGCGTGCCAGGGTCTTGGAAAAATATTTTTAAATTAAAAAAAAAAATATGGCGAGGTAATTCAAAGAGAATTTTTGTAATACTGAATACTAATTAATATATATTTAACATTTTTACTAATTTTTATTTGCGTATTTTGTTTTTGTTTTTTCTCTGTTCATTACGAACTGAGGAAAGAAAGTTTTTTTTTATAAGAAAATTCTAAGAAAAATTTTTTTGATGTATTTTCAGCGATTTTTTGGAAAATTTTTTGAAAATTCTTTGTAATTCCCCATAAAAATTTCGCAAAAAATGTTTTTTATTATTTGTTAGAATTTTCTTATAAAAAGTCTTTCTAAGACTTTTTTTTCTTGATGCCAAATTTCATAAATTTCTCAGATACAAATATGGAAGGTTTTATGGAAAGCAAAATATACACGCAACAAAAATTGGCAAAAAAAAGAGAGAGAAAGGGAATGGGGAAGGAGTTTGGTGAAAAGAAACAATTTTTTGAGTATTTGTTTTCCCCGTGTTTTCTTTATCAGAAATTTTCATGGATTTTCCCAAATTATCCGTGCAAAATGTGCTGGTGTCAAAAAAAAAAATCCGGTTACTGAATTCAGATTAAAATTCTGTTTGTTCAATCAATTTTAAAAATTTGTCGAAATGTTTACGGAATTCGGTGCTGCACATGTGCCAAGTGATTGAGTCGGCCAACGATTTGTCCAACTGATCAAACGCTTCGACGGTGTGCACGCGAAGCGCATCGCCAGTGATCTGATGAAGTTGGCGAATGTTGACCAAATTGGTGACACCAATTGCGTACACCATCACTTGCGCATCGCGCAAACGTTTGGCTGAAAAATTTAAAAAAAAATAAAAATTAAAAATGAATTAAAAAACTTCTTTTTTGGGACAAAATATTATTTTTATTATTTTAAATAAATTTTATTGGATTTTTAATTGGTTTGAATTAATAAAACTAATTTTTTTTTGGGGGGGGGACAAAATATGAATTGTTATTTAAAATAATTTTTTGTTCGATTTTAAAAATGGTTTAAATTAAATTTGTTTCTTTATGTATCTATTTAATTCTGTTTATATTTATTTCATTGATAGGTTTGCCTAAAACATTATTATAATTTTAAAAGTGTAAGATAATTTATTAAATATTTTTGAATTTAAATTTTTTTATCAAATAATTATATTGAAAATAAAAAAATATGACCAGTTTCTTCCACTTCATCCTGCGACTGTCCATCCGTGACCACAATAGCCACTTAAATAAATTTTTAATTGGAATAATTTTAAAAGTAAATTTTTAAATGAATATTTTAAAAATAAATTTATTAAATGAATAATTTTAAAAATTTTATTTCACCTTTTGGCACAATTCCGCCGCGTGCATTTTGGTAGCCATTCTCCAGCGCAAAATTCAGTGCTTTGCCGGTGTTTGTGGCACCGCCCAAATAGCGAATGCGTTGAATGGCCCATTCCAACTAAAAGTAATGAATTAATAATTAGTAATTAATTAAGGAATAATTAAATTAGTCCATAACATTTACTTGACTTTCACATGCGTATTGGTTAAGCGTGATTTCAAGTTGAGCCGATTCAGCAAATTGAATCACCGCTAAATGTGTGCCATCCGATGAAATGTTTAATCGGCGTGCCAAAAGTGCGACAAATTCAAGCTGCATTCGGAAAGTGTCTAAACAAAAATTTGAATCATAAATGAGGGTAGTGAAGAAATCAAAGTGAGATTTGAAAAATGATAAAATATATATATTATTTATTTTTGAAAATAATCCCGCAAAATTTTGGAATCAAACAAAAATTTCATTAAAAAAATGTTATAAAATTTATACTCATAAAAATCCTCAAATTAAATTTCAAATAATTGCATGCATTTAATTTTTTAATTTTTTTTAAATTAAAAGAATTTCGGAATTTGGGAATTTTTTAAGTATTTTGTTCGCTTTCGTAAATTTTCGCTGGCAAAGAATGAGATTATTACTAAATAATCTTGATATGTCTTTTGTTTGCAATTCTGAAGCTAGAAGTTGATAAAAATTTGGCATTTTATAAGGTTCAAATCCATTTTTTGTAGTTTAGTGTGTTTAAGCAAATATTGAAATGATTTAAAATTTATAATTTGGCAGTTTTTAGTCCATATTTTTGTCCATATTTGGCCATTTTTGAGCTTTTTAATCCATATTTTGGGCATTTTTAGTCCATATTTTATGTCCGTTTATAACCCTAACTGATCACTTACCATCACCTACAGAACCAGAACCATCCAAAATGAGAAGAACATCAGCAGTGGTATTATTTGTACATTCTAAAAAATATATTAAAAATATATAAATAATTTATCGAAAAGAAATTTTTAAATTTATTTTTGATATTAAATTAAATTTATTTAAAAGTATTTTTTAGATTTTTTTTTTGCCTTTGATCAGTTCAGCATCAATTAGTCCATTGTCAATTGGAAAACAGAGAATTGTTGTCAAATATGTCAAAAATGGAAGAATAATTTGCAGATCGTTTACCCATAAATATTGATTCACATTTATTTGCATAATAAACTAAATTAAAGTGAAAAAGTAATCATTATTTTATTTCGTGTGATCGATCCGTTTTGAAAATCTAGATCAGTTAAGACGAAATTAATCTCCTGAAAAATGGAATTTCCTTTTTTGGGATGACTCTTCTGTTAAATGATCGCCCATTGCATTGATCAAAAGGGAGAAAAAAAAGTCAATTTTGAGATGGATTGATAGGAGGGGGAGCTAATGAGCTTTAATAGTGAACTCGCCCTATTAATCAGTTTAATGTAATAATATCAATCCGTTGAATCATTAAAAAAATTTTTTAAAGATTTTAAAAAATTTAATGGACATAAAAATTTCAAAGTATCAATTTTTGAGGTGGAGTTACTAAGCATTCCGAGAATAATCTATTTAAAATTCATCGAGGAAATCCCAAATCAAGTGAAAAAGATCATTTTTGTGCTTATCAATGCGCAGAAATTTTAGGCATTTGCCTAAAAATGGCATTCCCACTAATAAGCAAATGAATTTTACAACTGGGAATAATTTCATGGAAAACGCTTTTTTATGTCCTAATTAAATAATAATGAAATATATATATATTTTTAAATATTAATTAAATTTTAAATTCTTTCATATTTTTATATAAAAATGGTTTATCACAAATATGGAGATAAAATACCAAAAATTTTATAATTTCTCAGCACTATTTTTTTAATGCTAAGAATATTAAATCATCGCTATTTGTCTGTCAAAAATTCCTGGGTAAATTCTTGGCACAACAGAATGAAATGGTCGAACACAGCTTCGCTATGGACCATTTTGGGGCTGTATCATTGGCATTTCAATTATTTGCTGACGACAAATTGGGCAAGTGTTATGCCCAACTCGAAACCTAAAAAATTAAAAATTTTTATTTTTAAATAAGCATAATTCTTCGCACTTGGGATCACAAACAACAACAAAATTAAATCTATTTTAAACTTCTATAAATGCTCTGAACCTTGCGCCCACAAAATTAATTTATAATATTTTGAAAATTTTCCATTTCCATCGGATTTCCTCAAAATCTTAGAAATTAAATTCAGAAAATTGGGGAACCTTTTGAGTAGAGATGACATTCGATTGTTTAAAAATAATAGATTTTATAAAATTATTTTTTTACAATTATAATTTTTCTGATGCTCACCATGTTATAATGCAATTTTCGTGATAGATGTGCTAAAATTAATATTAAAAAAATATTTAATAATATTTATTTACTTCGCACGAGGGCATTCGCTTCGCAAGTGTTCCGGCACCAATTTGATCAAGACAAATTGCACATTCCAATTCATTGTCCACAGGGATTGATGGGATTTGGTTGAAAAGATTTGCTAGAGTAAATTGGATTTAAAAAAATGCAAAAGCCAATTAAATATTCAATTTATTCCAGTAATTTTTACATGTGCCATCATTATGCACAATCCGTGCCATTGTTGGCATTTGCACAATCACTGCGTCGGTTGCCAAATTAATATTTTGTGGATTTCGTGAATGACAAAGTAAGAGCAAACAAACAACGAACAACAGCAGGGTGAAAAGTGCCAATAGAATTGTGAGAGCTGTTAAATTAATTCTAAGCATAGAATCGCGTTTTCGTCGTCGTCTTTTTGTGCCTAAAATTTTTAACCGTAAATTACTTTACACGAGAAAATTTGATGGTTTTTATTTGTATTAATAAATACAATATATGTATATAAATTAATTTGTTTTTGTGAACCACGAGAGTCTCGACTCGAGAAAAGTCTCGCTTTTTTTAGTCTAATTTTCCCGGCTTTGCCTGACGGCACCGTTGAGCGACCAATTGTTTTAGACTTTTCAAAATTTCACCCAAATTCTTAACGATGGAGGGAAAGAAAAACGAAAACTTTTCACCTTTTCGTCTCTTTGCCGTGCCAAAATCGCCAATTTCGTTTGTCCGTGGCATAAATTGTAAAAACTTTTGAGTCCTCCTTTTATTTTTGTTGTTTGTGCAATTTCTTACACAAGCATCATCGCAATTTTGTTCTTCCCATTTTTCGTGAGTTTGTTCGGCAGCTTTTTTGAACTATAAAAATAATTAATGCGTTCAAATTTTCGGTACTTTTCCGTTTTGGGGCCAAATTTTGTTTTTTTAAATCAGCAAAGGGCGCGAAGAATTGCAAAAACTACTCTCCAATTATTTCAGAGGAATAAATGCCACAATTTAACCAAAGATATTTTGTTGCCCGGAGGGGGGGGGGGGGATACCGCGCGCCCAAGCCGTTGGCCCCAAAACGGAAAAGTACCAAATTTTCTTCTCAGTTTAGCTAAAACTTAAAAAATAATTTCTTAATAAAAAAGAGGACTTAATTATTCAAAATATTTCTTATTTTTTTATCTAATTTCTTGTTAAGCTTTTTACGCGAGATTCGAAAACAAAAATAATTAATTATTTTCGGCAATAAAAATATTGCATAATTAACGAAATGAATTACTTGTTCCAAAAAATAGGTTGTTTCTTGTAAAAAATAATAATTTTGACCATTTTTTGACCATAAACGAAAATTATTTTGTTCATCAAATTCAATTCCATGACGTTTTGCAGCAAATTTTAGTGCAAATTTCAAACGGAGTTTGACCATTTTAATCAGAGAATCACCAAAATTTCCTAAATTTTATATGAGGAAATTAATTATATTTATGTAAAAAAATAATTTTTAATTTAAATTTGTTTTTTTATAATAAAAAATTATTTTAACTTTAAATTAAAGTTATATTAAAAATTATCAAAATAATAGGAGTTTTTTTTATTAAAATAAAAATATTATTTGCTTTTTACCCGATTCCATTGCTTTTTTAAGGCTCATTAGTGTAACAATTAAAGTGTCCATCACTTGGCTCAACGGCGGATCATTGTGATTAATTAATGTGATACGCTTTTTAATAAAATTGTATTCATCACTTTTTGCCAAATTGCAACAAATTGGTTTCTTTAATTGAGAAATTAAAAATTTATATGAATTATAATAAATTAATTTTTACTTCCGTTTTAATTGCCTCCAAAATGCAATACATTTTATCCGCTTCACATATTATGCTGGTCAATTGCATTTGTTGATCTTTTTAAAATGTTAAATGTATTTTTTTGGAGTTTGCCTTTTATTATTGGACCTTTTAATAATTCAAATTGTAGAAATAATTAAAAATATTAAAAAATAAATATTGTAAATATGTTGTTGGTTATCACAATTTGCGCCTTTTATTGAGTCAAATTTGGCTATTTTTATGCAAAATGACAGCAGAAGAAACACAAAATTGCGATGCATTAAACTTTTTATATAATTAATAATTACAATTATTTTGTCAAAATAAATAATAAATTGACGATTTAATTCAGATTTATATTCTAAGAAAGCAGCAATTTTTAAGTCATTTATTTGAATTAAATGGATTGATTTTTATTTCCGATAATTATAAAATTACATTTACATATGTAAACATATGAAAAAAACATGAATTACATTTTTTATTTGTGTGAATTTATTTTTGTTTGATTAATAAATTTAAGCGCCAACATTCAAAAAACATTTTTTATTCCGTTTTTTATCAGGACGAATAATAAAAAAATATTTCAATAAAATTCTTTTAAAAATTTCTTTTGTAAATTTGGCTGACTCCAAATTTAGACCATATTTGCCATTTGAGTGTTTTCAGCGTTTTGATCAGCTTCGTCTTCTTCGTCTGATGTTTCTGATTGGTGCTCATCCTCCATTTGGACAATTACTGACGGATCATTTGAAGAATTTCCAATTTCGGCGCCTGAGGCAATGCCATGCATTTGATGCTCTAAATCTCAACAAAAACGGATTAAAATGGCGTAAATGCTTCTTCGAATTGACCATTTTGTGCCTCTGTCTCTGCCAATAATTGCTGGCGACACATTGGGCATGCATTGTGCCCGCTTTGGATCCTTGAAAAACCAAGAAATTACAGCCTAAAATCTTGGGTTTTAATTTCAAATCTGATATTTCGCCCGGTCACTGTCGAGAGTGAGTCTCGGTCTCAACCCATCATTAATTTAATCGCTGGTTAGTTAATTACCACGCTTTTATGCATTCGTCATGGAAAATATGCTTAAATGGAAATAAAAATATATTTGGAGACAATAAATTATTATAATTTTACTTCACATGATGGCAATTGTTTAACATGAATTCCGGCATGGATTTGATCAAGACATATTGCGCAATCCGACTCATTGTCCACAGAAATTGATGGGAATTGGTCAAAAGCATCGAGCAACACTCAAATTTATTAAATTTTTTTAAAATTTAAATAAATAATTCAAATACAAATAACACTGTACTTGAATTATCATTTTGTGGAATTTGAAAATTGTTCAGTGCCTCTCTTGTCAGATTAATAAAATTGGTCACATCTTCACATATAACTCGGCAAAAACTAAGTGTTATAATCGCGAAAATTAACCCTAAAATTAACACCAAAACAATTGTTATTTTGAAAATATGGTCCGTTTTCGTCGTAGTTTTGCGTCTTAAATGATTTTAAAAAATGATTCATTAATTTTACAACCTTTCAAATTTGAATATTATTAATTTATATTATTTATTATAAAATTGTTAATTTTTAGGAGAAATTAAAATTTATACAAAATATATTAATTTTACTTCCGTTTTAATTGCCTCCAAAAGCAATACATTTTATCCGCTTCACATATTATGTTGATCAATTGCATTTGTTGATCTTTTTAAAATTTAAATGTTTTTTTTTTTGGAATTTTGCCTTTTAATATTGTATTTTTTAGAAATTTTCTCAAAATCAAAAATATTTTCTATGGATCTATCGGCATTTAGCGGTAATAAATTTAAGAAAATATTATAAAAATTAATAAATTTTATTAATTTTAATTATCATCATAATATTTTGTTGGCATTCCGTAACTCACCTTTGCCATACATTTGCCAAAGCTTTTCAAAAATTGAATTGTTGCCATTCTGTTGTTGTTGATTATCACAATTTGCGCCTTTTATTGAGTCAAATTTGGCTATTTTTATGCAAAATGACAGCAGAAGAAACACAAAATTGCGATGCATTAAACTTTTTATATAATTAATAATTACAATTATTTTGTCAAAATAAATAATAAATTGACGATTTAATTCAGATTTATATTCTAAGAAAGCAGCAATTTTTAAGTCATTTATTTGAATTAAATGGATTGATTTTTATTTCCGATAATTATAAAATTACATTTACATATGTAAACATATGAAAAAAACATGAATTACATTTTTTATTTGTGTGAATTTATTTTTGTTTGATTAATAAATTTAAGCGCCAACATTCAAAAAACATTTTTTATTCCGTTTTTTATCAGGACGAATAATAAAAAAATATTTCAATAAAATTCTTTTAAAAATTTCTTTTGTAAATTTGGCTGACTCCAAATTTAGACCATATTTGCCATTTGAGTGTTTTCAGCGTTTTGATCAGCTTCGTCTTCTTCGTCTGATGTTTCTGATTGGTGCTCATCCTCCATTTGGACAATTACTGACGGATCATTTGAAGAATTTCCAATTTCGGCGCCTGAGGCAATGCCATGCATTTGATGCTCTAAATCTCAACAAAAACGGATTAAAATGGCGTAAATGCTTCTTCGAATTGACCATTTTGTGCCTCTGTCTCTGCCAATAATTGCTGGCGACACATTGGGCATGCATTGTGCCCGCTTTGGATCCTTGAAAAACCAAGAAATTACAGCCTAAAATCTTGGGTTTTAATTTCAAATCTGATATTTCGCCCGGTCACTGTCGAGAGTGAGTCTCGGTCTCAACCCATCATTAATTTAATCGCTGGTTAGTTAATTACCACGCTTTTATGCATTCGTCATGGAAAATATGCTTAAATGGAAATAAAAATATATTTGGAGACAATAAATTATTATAATTTTACTTCACATGATGGCAATTGTTTAACATGAATTCCGGCATGGATTTGATCAAGACATATTGCGCAATCCGACTCATTGTCCACAGAAATTGATGGGAATTGGTCAAAAGCATCGAGCAACACTCAAATTTATTAAATTTTTTTAAAATTTAAATAAATAATTCAAATACAAATAACACTGTACTTGAATTATCATTTTGTGGAATTTGAAAATTGTTCAGTGCCTCTCTTGTCAGATTAATAAAATTGGTCACATCTTCACATATAACTCGGCAAAAACTAAGTGTTATAATCGCGAAAATTAACCCTAAAATTAACACCAAAACAATTGTTATGTTTGAAAATATGGTCCGTTTTCGTCGTAGTTTTGCGTCTTAAATGATTTTAAAAAATGATTCATTAATTTTACAACCTTTCAAATTTGAATATTATTAATTTATATTATTTATTATAAAATTGTTAATTTTTAGGAGAAATTAAAATTTATACAAAATATATTAATTTTACTTCCGTTTTAATTGCCTCCAAAAGCAATACATTTTATCCGCTTCACATATTATGTTGATCAATTGCATTTGTTGATCTTTTTAAAATTTAAATGTTTTTTTTTTTGGAATTTTTCCTTTTAATATTGTATTTTTTAGAAATTTTCTCAAAATCAAAAATATTTTCTATGGATCTATCGGCATTTAGCGGTAATAAATTTAAGAAAATATTATAAAAATTAATAAATTTTATTAATTTTAATTATCATCATAATATTTTGTTGGCATTCCGTAACTCACCTTTGCCGTACATTTGCCTAAGCTTTTCAAAAATTGAATTGTTGCCATTCTGTTGTTGTTGGTTATCTGCAATTTCTTTTGCTTTATGTAATAAGGAAAGAAAATAATTTTTCAAATTATTTAATTATTTATAATTTGTACGAAATTTGCCTTTTCGAGAGATATGTATATCCATTTAATGTCAAAAAATCAATGCAATTTATCTATTTTTATTTATTTTATTAATCTTAATTAAATTATATAATTATTTCCATTCAATTTCTTTTTTAATGAAAATTATTTTTATAAAAAAATATTTTTGCCTTAATGCGTAAAGAATTGGCGCATTGAGTGCCAACGAAAATTGCATCACATAAATACAGTAGGCGAGCACGTACAGTTGGGTGGTTGAGTCAACGCCAAATTCGGTGAGCACCAATTTGACGGACCAAGTGGTCAACCAACCACAAAGTTCCACCAAAAAGATGACCATCAGCGAAAAGAGCACCTTCCGAGTGACCGCTTCATTGGATTGGATTTCTAAAAAAGAAAGTTAAAACTGATCATTTTGGAATCTTTCTGTGAACTTTTTAGGCGCTATTATTAAATTTTCCGATCATCAATTTTGATCAATTTCTAAACCCTAACCCGAACTTGTGAAAAATTCGAATTCTTTTTTAATTAGGTTAGTAAGTTGGAATTGGTATATGTTAGGTTCGTGATCAAAGGACCAAAAAAACTTTCGTGAACAAATTTTCATTACTAGACAAACCAAAATGGTAACCCTTTGGTTTTAATAAAATTCAAAATCGGTAGACTTTTATAATAGTGCCACATTTTCCCATAATGCAAAATTTGAATGAAATTAAACTTTAAAAAGCTAGTAAAAATTGAACATTGTATTTTTGTGCCACACCAACCAACACCTTTAAACTGTCTAAAAATTACAATAATAAATAAAAAAATAAAGTTTTTGGTTTAATTTTGCAAGATTAAACCGAAAATTATTTGAATATTCAGAAAATAAACTATTATAATAATTAAATTTATCTAGTTGATACTTTTGTGATTTCGGCTTACCACGGAATACCATATGGTTCAATTGTTTTTTGGGTATATTTTCATTTGGGAAGCGGCGGTACAAATAGGCGCCGCCAGGTGAATTTGGAATTTTGTATCAATTTGTGTAGAGTTTGAACCAAAAAGCCGAATTTTCGAGCAATATAGAAATTCTTGAAAATTTCTTTTGGAAATATTAAAATATTAAGTTTTTGAGTAAAATCATTTATAAATTGCACTAAATTAAAAAAATATGTATGGCGCCTAACCTTATCTTACTTAATATATGTGTGTATACGAGAAAATAAATGCCATGTGCTGTTCATGTGAATCGTTTAGGAAATTGGCTCTAACAAATCAATTATATTCAATGACAACAAATAAATATTGATGAATTTTAATTTTTTCAGACATTTATTGAAAAATTTATTTAATATAATATAAATTATCTTTTTGAAAAGTTTCGCAAATTTGGAAAATTCTTTTAGTTTAATGGCCCCTTTTTGTGTATTATTATTGTTTTTATTGTCAGTTTACCTAAAAGAAGCAGAATTTGACGTAATTACATGCTTAAAACAAAATAAGTTGGCCAAAGGAAATGTGTCCTTTGCCACTTCACTTTCTGAAGGAATTAAACACGCATTTAAAAACGGTGAGTTTAAACTAATTAGTTTAATTGACCGTTTATTTGATCGGTTGAGTTAATTAAGAATTGGCCAATTTTTAATTAAAATTTTATTAATTGAATTTCTCATTTAATAAAGAAAGCAAAAATCACATTGAAGAAGAAGCGCAATTGGCCAATATCATCTGCGAAATTAACAAAAAATTATCTCATTTTGGAAACATTTTTGACCGAAGTAATAAATATTTATAAATATAATTAAATATTTTGCTTCTTTAAAGAACCCTTTAAATCATTCAAATGGACATTTTTCTGTGGATGAATACAATTCCCTCCAAAAGCGTATCACATTAATTAATCTCAATGATCCGCCTTTGAGCCAAGTGATGGGCACTTTAATTGTTACACTATTGAGCCTTAAAAAGGCAATGGAATCGGGTAAAAACCAAAAAGTTATTTAATTTTAATTCAAAAATTAGTTTAAAATATTCTATAAACTTAAAAACTATTTAATTCTTTTATTTTGATAGACAACTTTGACATTATAAATTTTTTGAGGAATTTCGAATGATAGTCCTAAGAATTTGGTTTAAAAGAACAGAGTTAATGTGTCATAAAAATTCTGCGCCAAATTATCATGTTTTTCTGATTATGATGGAAATACATTAATGCTTTATCTAATGGATATATTTAGTGTTAATAAAAAATTAAAAATATTTAAGGCAAAATTGATGGGGGCATAGAAAAAACGTTGAAACACCACTTGACATTTGCTCTAAATTTCGTTGCAAAACGCAACCGAATTCAATTTGATGAAAAAAATGAATTCACTAATTTGTCAAAAGATTCCAGTCGAGAATATTTTTTGAAAGAAATTACTGAATTTTTTGAATGGGTAATTATTTTTTAAATGATTTTTTGCTAATTTAATTAATTTCAGTCAAAAATTATTCTATATGGTAAAAAATGTGGACAAAAATGCGAAAATGAACAGGACAATGCAAATAACTTCAAAGATAAATCGAGAACAAAAAGATTTTTACAATTTGTCGCAAAAGCAATCGAAATTTGTGACAATGGCACGGCGAAGAGGCGAAAAAGTTAATTCAAAAATAAATAAAATAATCAAAACAATGGTCATATTACTTCATAAATATGTAAAACATATAATTGTGAAATATATATTTTAGAAAAATAATTTTATATATTTTAGAAAAATAATTTTATATATTTTAGAAAAATAATTTTATATATTTTAGAAAAATAATTTTATATATTTTAGAAAAATAATTTCATATATTTTAGAAAAATAATTTTATATATTTTAGAAAAATAATTTTATATATTTTAGAAAAATAATTTTATATATTTAGAAAAATAATTTTATATATTTTAGAAAAATAATTTTATATATTTTAGAAAAATAATTTTATATATTTTACAAAAATAATTTCATATATTTTAGAAAAATAATTTTATATATTTTACAAAAATAATTTTATATATTTTAGAAAAATAATTTTTTATATTTTAGAAAAATAATTTTATATATTTTAGAAAAATAATTTTATATATTTTAGAAAAATAATTTTTTATATTTTAGAAAAATAATTTTATATATTTTAGAAAAATAATTTTATATATTTTAGAAAAATAATTTTATATATTTTACAAAAATAATTTCATATATTTTAGAAAAATAATTTTATATATTTTACAAAAATAATTTTATATATTTTAGAAAAATAATTTTTTATATTTTAGAAAAATAATTTTATATATTTTAGAAAAATAATTTTTTATATTTTAGAAAAATAATTTTATATATTTTAGAAAAATAATTTTATATATTTTAGAAAAATAATTTTTTATATTTTAGAAAAATAATTTTATATATTTTAGAAAAATAATTTTATATATTTTACAAAAATAATTTCATATATTTTAGAAAAATAATTTCATATATTTTAGAAAAATAATTTCATATATTTTAGAAAAATAATTTTATATATTTTACAAAAATAATTTTATATATTTTAGAAAAATAATTTTTTATATTTTAGAAAAATAATTTTATATATTTTACAAAAATAATTTCATATATTTTAGAAAAATAATTTCATATATTTTAGAAAAATAATTTTATATATTTTAGAAAATAATTTCATATATTTTAGAAAAATAATTTTATATATTTTAGAAAAATAATTTTATATATTTTAGAAAAATAATTTTATATATTTTAGAAAAATAATTTTATATATTTTACAAAAATAATTTCATATATTTTAGAAAAATAATTTTATATATTTTACAAAAATAATTTTATATATTTTAGAAAAATAATTTTTTATATTTTAGAAAAATAATTTTATATATTTTACAAAAATAATTTTATATATTTTAGAAAAATAATTTTATATATTTTAGAAAAATAATTTTATATATTTTACAAAAATAATTTCATATATTTTAGAAAAATAATTTTATATATTTTAGAAAAATAATTTTATATATTTTAGAAAAATAATTTTATATATTTTACAAAAATAATTTCATATATTTTAGAAAAATAATTTCATATATTTTAGAAAAATAATTTTATATATTTTAGAAAAATAATTTCATATATTTTAGAAAAATAATTTTATATATTTTAGAAAAATAATTTTATATATTTTAGAAAAATAATTTTATATATTTTAGAAAAATAATTTTATATATTTTACAAAAATAATTTCATATATTTTAGAAAAATAATTTTATATATTTTACAAAAATAATTTTATATATTTTAGAAAAATAATTTTTTATATTTTAGAAAAATAATTTTATATATTTTAGAAAAATAATTTTATATATTTTAGAAAAATAATTTTTTATATTTTAGAAAAATAATTTTATATATTTTAGAAAAATAATTTTATATATTTTAGAAAAATAATTTTATATATTTTACAAAAATAATTTCATATATTTTAGAAAAATAATTTTATATATTTTACAAAAATAATTTTATATATTTTAGAAAAATAATTTTTTATATTTTAGAAAATAATTTTATATATTTTAGAAAAATAATTTTTTATATTTTAGAAAAATAATTTTATATATTTTAGAAAAATAATTTTATATATTTTAGAAAAATAATTTTTTATATTTTAGAAAAATAATTTTATATATTTTAGAAAAATAATTTTATATATTTTACAAAAATAATTTCATATATTTTAGAAAAATAATTTCATATATTTTAGAAAAATAATTTCATATATTTTAGAAAAATAATTTTATATATTTTACAAAAATAATTTTATATATTTTAGAAAAATAATTTTTTATATTTTAGAAAAATAATTTTATATATTTTACAAAAATAATTTCATATATTTTAGAAAAATAATTTCATATATTTTAGAAAAATAATTTTATATATTTTAGAAAAATAATTTCATATATTTTAGAAAAATAATTTTATATATTTTAGAAAAATAATTTTATATATTTTAGAAAAATAATTTTATATATTTTAGAAAAATAATTTTATATATTTTACAAAAATAATTTTATATATTTTAGAAAAATAATTTCATATATTTTAGAAAAATAATTTTATATATTTTAGAAAAATAATTTTATATATTTTAGAAAAATAATTTTATATATTTTAGAAAAATAATTTTATATATTTTAGAAAAATAATTTTATATATTTTAGAAAAATAATTTTATATATTTTACAAAAATAATTTGAACATTTTTAAGACGCAAAACGACGACAAAAACGCAACATAAACAAAACATTATCAAGCCTAGGATTTATTTTGACATTAGTTTTATTACTGATTTTTGTTATGCTTACGCTTGGATCGCTCATGTTCATTTGCAATGATACGATTAATTTATTTCATCGGACAAGAGAAGCGATGAACAATTTTCGAGTTACAATAAATGACAACACAAGTACAGTGAAATTTGGTTTTTTATTATGTCAAATTTGGACTCCGTCAGTTGGGCCACCGACACTTTTGGGCCCGGACTATAACTTTTTTTTGATTGTCAACTAAATCCAACATTGTTGATATCATTCGATAGCACTATGTATGCTCTATTAGCGTGAAAATGAAAAAATGATTTCAAAAATGACTGAAACTTTGTATTTTTTTTTGGACATTAGTTTGTTAAAATTTATGAAATTTTTTTTTTGAAATTTTGCAGATTTATAGACAGGGAGGGCTCCCAACTGAAAATTTTCAAAATCAGCATTTGGCCGACAAAAATCATCATTTGGGGTCCAAAATCATCATTTTGGGAAATTTTACCACAAGTGAAGCAAAATCAATAAAAACGTTCGTTTTTTTTGCGGTTAGCTTTTTCCAAAAAACTTTTTTGGGCAGGGAGGCCGGCGGTGCCGGTAGGTGCCGCCAGGAAAATTTTTTGAAAAATTGAGTGAAAGTAGTTAACAAATTTTCACCAAAAATGAACGAATTTGGCCTTTTTTAGCCAATTTTATAAGAAAAAATTTAAATTTAAATTTTGATCATTTTAACAGATTTTCACTTAAAATTGACAATTTATTGGTCAAATTTTGAAAATTTTAGGGGAATTTGGGCGCCGGTGGTTACGATAGGCTAAAAATGGCCATTTTTAAAGATTTTTTCCAAAAATCAGCATAAATCAGCAAATTTTGAAATTTTGCGCTTTGAACTTATAAAAATATTAAAAATGGAGAAATTAATTAGTTAATAAACAACTTAAGCAATAAATTTATAAAGAATTAAAAATTACACAATAGAAAAATCACGTATTGCCATAAATTTGAAATTTGGGAGTTTTTTGTAGCATTTTTACATAAAAATGGCCATTTTTGAGGTATTTTTCCCAAAAACCAGCATAAATCAGCAAACTTTCTCAAAAAAGGATCAAAAATCATCAAATCAGCATTAAAAAAACATCATTACCCCTCGAAAAGCATCAAAATGATGATAAATCAGCAAAACATGTCTCGGGGCCAAACGTGCGGGGCCCAACTGATAAAATGCTTAAAGGCTTATTAGCTGCTTTTGACCAATTCCCATCAATTGCTGTGGACAATGAATTGGATTGCGCAATATGTCTTGATCAAATTAATACAGGAACACTTGTTAAACAATTGCCATCATGTGAAGTAAAATTATAATAATATTAATATTTAAAATATGTTTCACTTAAGCATATATTCCATGACGACTGCATAAAATTGTGGTAATAAACCTACTTATTAGCGATTAAATTTAATAAATTAATGGATGGGCCGAGACTCACTCTCGACAGTGAACAGACTAAACACTAAAATTCCTAATTTAAAAGTTAAAATTTTATGCTGTAATTTCGTAATTTTTCAAGGATCCAAGGCGGGCACAGTGCGTGCCCAATGTGTCGCCAACAAATTTTGGCAGAGGCACAAAACGGTCAATTCGACGAAGCATTTTTGTCATTTTAATCCATTTTTGTTGAGATTTAGAGTATGAAATGCATGGCATTGCCTCAGGCGCCGAAATGGGAAATTCTTCAAATGATCCGTCAGTAATTGTCCAAATGGAGGATGAGCACCAATCAGAAACATCAGACGAAGAAGAAGAAGCTGATCAAAACGCTCAAATTGCGAATATTTGAAGCATTAAACAGCGCTTTTATTATTTGAATAATAGACCTAAGTGTAATAATTAGTAAAAACGGTTGATTGTACAAATCAATCATAGTACAGTGTATTAATTAAAAAATCAATGACGAATATTCGGAAATTATAAGCCAAATGAAAATGTAGAAAGTGCCCAGCTATGATACATATACACTGATAGGAACATGATGTTAAGCGATCAGTGCATTTAGATAGGTAAATGATATTCAAAATCAAAGCGATCGATCACTTTTTGCGCCATCCTCCCCATCCGTGGTGATGATGATGGTGATAGCCATAGCCGCCACCGCCCCATCCGCCACCAAAACCGCCTCCCCATCCGATGCCGAAACCACCGCCAAACCCTCCGCCCCATCCGCCGCCATAGCCACCGTATCCACCACCACAGCAGCCACCATATCCATAGCCACCGTATCCGCCGTATCCACCGTAGCCATATGCTAATAAATTGAGTCAGAAATTTATTAAATAAAATTTGTTGATTTTGATTTTTTTTTACCAGTAATTGTATTGAAAGTGATAACAATAATTGTCAGAAGGAGAGCAATTTTGGCATACATTTTAATATTATATGTAATAATTAATGATAAAGCAGGCCAAACACTGTAATTAAAATGTAAAAAAATAAAATTTTAAAAATCGGACCAAATTTATAAGAATGAACTTATTTAAAAATTTGATTTTTATTTGATTTTTTCACTCTTTATTGGCTGCATTTATTTTGGGCAATTTTAAAAATGGCGCATTTTTTGAATTTAATTGACTGACTTTTGTCGAGAACTATTTAAAATGGATGACGAATTTGTGGTGAGGAGAACGAGAAAAAAAAAGTGTACGAGTTCGTTCCTTTTTATTGACGCGCCTTTTGACAAAATTTGGCGAAAAGGCCCAAAACAATTAATTCAATGGGCCAATGATGAAAATGCCTTGTGACAAATCATCACCAAATGGATCAACATTTGGCGAACAGTGAATTAATGAACTATTTTGACTGATCAGAGCATTAGTTGGTGTAACGTTTTGCTGAACTTAGCGATCAGCCAATGTTCACAGTAATTGGGCTTCGTTCGACCAATCCAACGCATCTGTAAACATTTTGAAGCGCGCAGATGCAACTCATCAAATAAACAATAATTATTAAAAAAACATAATTTATAGCCAATTAAATTTTTAAATTCCATTAAAAAATACACTAAAATTGAAAAAGCAAATTTATTGAAAAATCAATTTGGAAAAGGATACATTTTAAATTTTTATGAAAATGGGAATTTTGGGTCAAACATTGAAATATCTAGGGTGTCCAGTGATGCCAATTGGCACTGTCAGTGAAAAAAAAAAATAAAATTTAGTTTTTTTTTTCTTTTTCCAAAAAATGCTTATTAAAAAAAAATCCTCTTTGAAACTCATTTAAAACGATTAAATTAGGAAAAATTAAATAAATCCTTTGGATGAACGACAATCTTTCAGAAAAATTTTAATTTCAAAAGACTTAAATATCTAAAATGATTTAAAATTACGGACTGGGACATTGTAGTCTGGCCGGTATAGTCTGAGCCACGTTTAGAGCATCATAACTTTTTTATTTGTTGACCAAATCCAACAAACTTGGTATCATTCGAATGCTCTTAACAAGCTCTATTGGCTTTCCAAAAAACACAAAAATATACCGACACATAAAAAAGTTAAAAATAAAAATATGCAAAAATTCTGACTTTTTGGTAGTACTCATCTTTTAACTTTTTTATAAAGCTGTTCAATCGATTAGAAATGGCTTATAAAAAGCTTCTAAACATGTAGAGCTTTCGAATGATGCCAAATTTATAAAATTTGGCCAGCTGAGGAAAAAGTTATGATGCTTTAAACTTGGCTCAGACTATACCGGCCAGACTATAGTGTCCCCCCACCCTTAAAATTAATTTCCCTTTGGCGAAATGTTTCATAATTCATTGGCCATATCCACTTTGTTCAAATCTTCCTATGTATTCATCAGCTTCGGTCAACAATTTGGCCTCGTCATCGCCAAACATTTTGCCATTGCCTCCCTGGCCAATGCCGTGTCTTTCAATGGCTGTGCCAATGCCACTATTTCCTTGCAGTGTTTGTATTTTTCCGTGTACAATTTTCTAAGAAATTAAAAAATGCCTTAAAAATATTTTTTTTATTTAATTTAATTTCAATATTTTTGTTATGATTTATAAATTAAAATGAATTGCGTTCACTTGAAACATGCTATTGTCCCGGACGAATCTTCAAGTCCTCCGCACATTCGACATTCAAATCTGAGTCGGGCCAATTTCCGTTCGTGCCGCATAAATCTTTTGGACATTTTGCGATATTTCATTTTCTGTAATTTAAATTTGCTTTTAAAAGTTTAATGCAAAATGCTTCTAGGCTTACATTTGCCTTTGCCTGGACCCATGGTAAAGATAAAGGCAATTACAGTCATTAATTACTGTTTGTCTGTCCTATTGTGATCAAATATTTTCAAAAATTGATTCAAAAATTATTAAAAAAGATATCTAAATGCCGTATTTACTGAATTATTACTCCCGGGGTTCTATTTTCAACCCCCCTCGAAAGGGGGTTCTAAAAGAGGGGGGGGGGTACTAATTCAGTAAGTACGGTAATTTATAAACCTTAAAATTTCATAAATTAGCACAGTTACAGTTAGGTGTCCGTGTCTGTGTTTTCCTGTTTTTTTTTTGTAGCGAAAAACAGACAGTGCGGTCGTTGGTAGGTACAAGCTTTTCAAACTGTACGAGTACTCAAATTTTTTTTTGTTATTCTGTAATCAACACCCGATTTATTTGGTAAAATGAAATTTTTAAATTTGATTTTTAATTTTCAATTACCAATTTTGTTAGCATTTTCGATCGTTTTCTCAATTCAGTTACGAGTAGCATTTCTTTGCCGTTCGCTTTCTTCGACTTTTTTCTCAGTTTTGCTTTCATTGTGTGGCACTTTGCCAATGGTATTGCCTTGGACAGTTCCCAAAAATTCTGCTGGCAGTGCCACCCTTTTTTGGCATTTGTTCATTGCCTTTGAAAAGATAGAAAATTTTTCTAAAAGAATTACATATGTATAATATTTTTTGGAAATAGGAAATAATAAGCATTATTTTATTACTAGGGATGCGATTTTTAGGCTTTAACTATTATTTTTTTTTTGCTCAATTGTTTTGAAGAAAAAAGCTCAAAAAACACATTTTAAAATTTTTCGATTCTGATGTCATTATCAGGGCTGCAAAAAATATGCACGAAAAGTGACCAAAATATGCACATAAATATGCAAATAAAATAGCCAAATATGCATCAAATATGCACAAAAATCGCAAAATATGCATCAAATATGCACAAAAAAACCTTGAAAATTAGGGGTCTAAATTTATTAAAAAATTTTATTCCTCATAAATTATATCGGTTGTTTTTGTAATTGTAAATCAAAAATTTCTCAAGGTTTTCGGCAGTGAAGCTCATTGTTGACTCACTCGCGCATCCATTCGCATTTAGATTTAATTTTAGGCATTTTCAAAATTTTTTCCTAAGAGATAATCAAATCGGAAAATATTTGACGAAAAATGGCAAAATATGCAAAAAAAAAATCTGAAAATATGTACAAAAAATGGCAAAATATTCAAAAAATCTGAAAATATGTAAAAAAAATGGCAAAATATTAAATATTCAGAAAAACATGGCTGATTCGTCACTATTTTGGACTTTTTTTTTCACTACAATTTTGGCTTTAATTTTTCACAAAAACGAATTGAGAGAAATAAATAAAAGAATAAAATTAGCAAGCACAGCAAATGGTGGACCAACAAAAGTGAAAATATTTCACAATTTTCTTCTCCATTGCTTTTTCAATTCAATAAAATCGATAAAATATTGACATAAATGAACAATTTAATGAACAATAATAAATTTATATTTATAAATTAAAGAAAAATGAAAAAATTTATTAATTAGGGGTCAAATTATTTGGGATTGCCTAATTATTGTAGCAATTAACAACAAGTCAATGTACCGATAAAATTGATAAATTTATTGCATCTTCACTCTTAAATAGACAAAATTTTCTTTTCCTTTTCATAACCGATTTTAAAAATATCCAATTAGTTGGCCAAATTTCATAAAAATTTGTCTCTTTATTATGCCATTTTTCGTTTCCGTTCAATTTGGGCCTTATTTTTAGTCCATTTGTACAAAACGATCCTCCAATTGGATTAATTTAATTTGTTTATCACTTAAAAATCAAAAAGTAATTAAATAAAAAACGCCAAAATATGAATGAGTAGTCCATTCTCTCCGCCCCCTCCTCCCCAAAAGCCCCTTTCTCAATTCTCGAATGATTCATCCGGGCCTCTCTGTTTATTCTCAAATAATTTCATATTGTTGTTGTTCATCAAGTTTTATTAATGTTCATTCCATCGTTAATTTTCCTTCCCATTCATTTCCTTTATCCTTTTTAAAATTAAATAATAAATTAATTTTTAATTTTATTTATTTTAAAAAGGAAGAAATTTTTGGTTTGTCCGACGAGTGCACATACATATTTATGTACAAATAATTATCAGGGCTGGAAAAATATGCATATATAAAGTCCGAAATATTTGCCATAACAGCACGACCAAAATCCTGAATTTTAAATTATTTCAAAGTGAAAGAGCTATATCCTCACCTAAAAATATAGACATAAATCACTAAATAAAGAAAATATTAGAACTCCAAAAAATTGTTTTTGTGCGTTTCAGGCCTTCCACGGTCCAGGAAATAATTTATAGAAAAGGTTCAAAAATTGGAAAAAGCTTTGTTCCAACCGGGTTTGGCAATTGTTATTAGAGATCGGACCGGTCGGTTTTTTTCGGTTTCGGTTTTTGACCGAAAAAAACCGACCGAGAAATTTTTGACTTTTTTCGGTTTTTTTTCGGTTCGGTTTTTTTTCTTTTTAACCGAAACCGACCGACCGAAATAATCAAAAAACCGAAACAACCGACCGACTTTATGAAAAACCGATTCATAATAATAAATTTATTGCTTTTTTGTGCTCTTTTTCATTTGAAAGAATTTTTTGTAAAAATTTTCTGCTATTTTGAAAAAAAATTAACAAAAATGCAATAAAAACTAAAAATACACCCCTGAGAAATGGAAAATTTTATCAAAAAATTCATATTCAAAATTTATTTATTTATTTACTTGACTACATTTTTGATTTTAAAATATTTATCTCGTTTCCATTTTTAGCACCTATTTTTGGGGGTTTATAATAGGGTTGCTCCCCGAGCCCCTACCTCCGACTTTTTATCCCCGACCCCCCCGACACTAACTCGGGGAATTGAGGACTCTTGAAAATTTTTAAAATTTGTACAATTTTTTTAATAAAATTAATTAAAAATTCCTAAAATTCCGAAAAACTTTCGGCGCGCCTATCGGCACCGCCGGCCTCCCAAAACTCCAAATTTTTTTTTACCAATAATTGGCTTGAAAATCACAAAAGCCATTTGACATAAATTTATTAATTTCTAAGAAAAATTAGAATTTATTCAATATTCTCGAGAAAATTTAGCGAAAAATAAATTTTTTGTAAAATTTTCCGGTTTTTGGGCTCAAAAAGGCAAATTTAGTTTGCTGGGGGCCGTTCTAATAGAGGTTTTTTGGAAAAATCCCAAAATATGGACATAAAATAGGACGAAAAATGCCAAAAATATGGAAAAATATGGAAATATGGACATAAATCGCGAATATGGAAAAAATGGATATAGAAATCCATACTAGAAGCTTCAACCAAGCTAAAAACATTTTTCGTGCGTTTCAGGCCTCCAAATAATCCAGTAAAAAATATGGATTTCCATATAATTACACGCCCCCCTAGTGATCAGCGACCTTGAAAACCTCAGGAAAGACTTTTATTTACATGACTTTTAAAAAAAATTTTATTTTTAAGTAAAGAATAAATTAAAAAATTGTTCGAATCCGAATTCGGGGTTCCAAACAAAGTCAAAACAAGATCAAATTCGTGCTCGGCGCATCAAATAACCCCTAAAAATGTGTTTTTTCGGATTTTTATTCTTTTTTTTTGTGGGACCAATAATCTTAACAATTGCCACGCATAGAATTTTCATTCGTAATTTTGTGAGCTATGTATGGTCTTCCTATCCAATATTAGCATGCTTCTTTCTTCTCTTCAATGGCTTCCTGTTGTTTAAATTTGGCTTGTCCCCCCCCCCCCCTCTGTCTGTCTGCTTTTTCTCTTTCTCTGCTGCTCTGTTCTCGGCCTTCACTTAAATTCCAATTTTTCCATTGGCATACATTTTATGTTTTAAAAAAAATGTTTTCTGCTTCTTGTTTTTCTCTGCTCTTTTCTCTCTTCTCTGGCACTCCCACTGGCATTTGGACAGACAGGCGCTTTCCTTTTCTCTGCACTCTCCACAAAAAGTGCAGTGTCGCGTCGCGCTCGCCTCCAGCAAAAGCGCATTTGTCCGTCCGTCTGGGGGGGGGGGGGGGTGGGCGGGCAACAAAGGCTTTTGGTCGTTGTCGCCAAAACAACGGCCGCGTGCGTTCGATTAGCGCTCTCTAACCCCCCCCCCCCCGCGGGGCGAAATGTTTGTGCACTTTGTGCGTTGTGATGCGTCATCGGAACTTTTCTGTCTACACGGGTTTACATGTTCTCTTCAGAGGCGCACGCTCTCTCGTAGGGCAGAGACGCATATTCTCTCGCCGCAGGAAAAAACCGTGTTAGTCCGTATGCTGAAACTTCGCTACGCTGGGATGCGTTACGACTGTCTGATGCAGTGAAGTTTCACCATACGGACTAACACGGGTTTTTTCCTGCGGCGAGAGAATATGCGTCTCTGCCCTACGAGAGAGCGTGCGCCTCTGAAGAGAACATGTAAACCCGTGTAGACAGAAAAGTTCCGATCTCTAGTTGTGATGCGTCGAGCGTCCATCCAAAAAACATTTTTTTAATCAAAGCTTAAATAGTCGGGAATGACTGCACATAACCCCAATATTCGAGAGAGAAGCCAAATTAAAAAAGTTTAAGCCCTTAATGAATGTTTAAAAACAAAAATTTCGCAAAATTTTAAAGTTGTTGAAATTAGAGAATTTAAAAATGAGATATGTATGACTGAATTTAATAATTGACAGGACTGAAAATTTTCTTTGGCGCTCAATCGTCCCGATTCTCGCTCTCTATAGTCTCTCTTCACACACAAATATCTCTCTCGGTCCTCTCTTCTGCTGCTTTCGTGACTTTCTTTCCTCGCTCGAGGGGACGTTTCGGCGGGGGGGGGGTTGGAAGGGCGAACGCCCTCGGGGGCGGGCAAACAAACCCTTTTAGCCCCCCCCCCCCCCCCCTCCGCCAAGCCAGACAAAATAATATATTTTTCAGCACCAACAGCGAAGCAGACAAACAACAATTTGTGTCGTCGTCTGTGCTGGGTGCTGCTGGTGCGGCGCTCGTTTGTCGAGCAGTCTCTCCCCCCTCTCCCCCGCCTCCCCGTTCCCCGCCCGATTTTCCCCGAGATTCGTTTATCCCCCCCCCCCACCTATGTGTTATATAAAACAAATTCAACCCCGTTAAATTAGAGTTTTAAACTTTTTTCCACTTTAATTGACATGGGTAATTAATTGATTGAAGCGGAACTCTAACTCATTTTGATAAAACTTATTAGGGAAAGGAACCCCAATTAAATATTAATTAATCATCAATATTCATGAAATGCCTGCCATCCCATTTATTCTCTTCTCCGATCGAAAGCGGAAGCTGTGCCATCTCATTCTTCCTTTAAGACCATTTATTCTCTTCTCTGATCGGAAGCGGAAGACGTGCAAAAAGGCAGTCTCATTTTTCTTACAAATTCCCGACCATTGAAAAGGGTGTCGAGACTGTGAGTGACACAATGATAATTGCTTGACCCTTTTACCCGTTCTCGTCAAAATAATTGCTCTTCTCCCCCCCCCCCTTCCAAAGTGTCCGCTTCACCCGTTGACGGCTGGCGGAAGTTTGTTTAATTAACCTCCACCCTTTCCCGAAAAATTAAATTTTAAAAGTTTGTCGAGACTTTATTAGTCCAAACTATTACAAAAATCACCATTCAATTTTCCAGACTAGGCAGCTTTGCAAACATTGCTTAACTCTCCCTCCCCATCTCTCCCCCGTAATTTGCTCATGAAAGATAAAAGGCCCATTAGTTGTTAAAGTACTTCCTTACCATTACCTTCCCCCCTTCCCCCGCCGTTTGTTGTGTTCGTCTTGTCTTCGTAAATGCATGCATTTTTGTTTGAAAGTTCCCGCCACTTTCAATTACTCTCCAATCCACTCCCCCGTCGGCCAATTCATTGCCCCTTCACCTCATTAAACTCACCTCCTCTCTCTCCATCTGCCAACAACTGACTCACTTAATTGCGAAAAAGGTTAAAAACCGATATAATGCCGAATTTATTTCTAACAATGAAAAAGCCACTAACTAATAACCGTCTAATCATGTTCGAGAGTCTCTCTTAATGGCAATCATTACGAAAATCCGCTTTTCCATTTACGAATTAATACTTTATATGTATTACTTTAATATTTTTGAAAATTTTTTTTTATTAATCAAAAGCTTGAAAATTTGATTAAGCATAATTGGTGAAGAAAATGTTATTATTGTGTGTTTGGTTTGCTTAACCAAATTGGGAGCCATGCCAACAAAAAAATTGAGCTGCCCGGCCGCACAACACAATCATTATCAATATCATACCATCATTACCCATCTTTACAACCAAACACTTTCCCCTCTGCCGCTGCTGCTGTTTAAAACAAATTTCCAAAACATAATTAGTTAATTGCATTTATTTATTAATCCAATTCACGCGTTTTCTCGCCCATTTTTGCCGTGAATTAAGTGAATGAATGAGTGAGTGTCTTGTGTTGGCTGTTACATATTTTGTTCAATGAAATTGAAAAAATGAATGAATGAAAAGTGTGTTTGTTATGTGTTGTGTGGGTGTGCCTTATGCTATTGACCGGCAAAAGCAAAGGCAAATGGCGGTGAATGGGACAAAAAGAAAAAAAAAGAGATAAATGGAAGAAGAAATAGAGGGGAGAAAGTCTCGCGTTTTATTTTTTACAATATTTTTTAATGAACGATTTAAGAAGCAGTGAGTAGTGACGGTGATGGGATGCCGTACTGTTCTGCCAGCACTGAACTGTCAGGGCAAGCAACAGAAAAAGTGGCTCTATTTCAGGGGTGCGATCTGTCCTGATTTATCAGATTTGTCCTGATTTGGAGGGTCCAAATCTGATAAAATGAAAGTGTCCTGATTTGGAGGTAGCGACCAAATTTTGTCCTGATTTCTTAAATAAACTCATAATTTTGAAATTTTATGGCAGAATGTCACTATTTTATCAAGAAAATATAAGTTTACACAAAATTTGGTCATTTTTGGACAAAAATCTGTTAACACATCGCATTAAAAATTACAAAATTTTTCCGGCGGCGTCTAACGGCACCGCCGGACACCCCCCCCCCTCGCCCATTCACCAAACTTTTTTTGGAAAAATGCACCGCAAAAAATTGTTAAAATCTGATTTTTTTGATCCCGAATGCACTGAAATTTACGATTTGCTTATTTCCTCCCAAAATTGTTAAATTCGATAATGAGGTGAAAATATATATTTGATACATTTTTGATCGAATAAATTGTAAAAATAACTGATTTGAAGCAATTTTGCAAAATGTCCTGATTTTCGACCCCAAAATCTGATTTTTTTGGCCCAATGTCCTGATTTTGAAAAATTTTCGATCGCACCTCTGCTCTATTTTGATGAGCAATTAAAAAGAGTGACGACGAAGCTCTCTTATTTGTTTTGAAGTGCTGCTCGAGACTCTTGGTCCCGGACGGGCCCTGTCTCGAGCCAAAGCCTTTGCTTTTCCAGGGGTGTGGCCCCCTCAATATCGAAGCTTCATTCAGCAGGATTCAGTAGTCTTGAGATAAGCTAACTCTGATCCCCGGCTTTGCTGGCTCTGATCACTTTATTTGCTGGTCCTGAATCTCGGATTTTGACCCGAGTTTTGATTTCAAATCTCGACTTTTCAGAGCAACAAATTTTATGTTTTCCGTCGCCTTCTCACAGAATCACTATTGAAATGATGAGTGATGATTATGTTTGTGCTGTGCTGCTGGTGTTGTTTGACGGGGGCCCTCTGATCAGAGCAAAAAACAAAAATAAAATAAATGACACTTTTCTCTGCCAAATAAATCGAGCACTGAAATCATTAGGCTGATGATGATTGTGACCCCAACTGCTGGTGCTGATCATAGGCAAAATTATTGAATTTGTTCAATCGCTTATGCACAAAAATCGGAAATTACTCCGTTTTCTTCTCTTCCATTATTATTTTGTTTAAAGTAACTAATTATTCAATCAATTAACATATGTATTTCAATAACTATCAATAATTAGGCCAATAAAACAGTTTATTACCCCATCCCATTGCTATTCATTTAATACTTTAATGTTTTATCCATTAAGAATTTTAGAGCATTCAAATGTTAAAATGTTTTGCCAAAATCCGCGTCCGGTAAATCCCTCCACTTCCGGGATTCCATCGCTTCCCTTTTTTAATTATTGTCCATACATTTCACATTCGTACGTATGCACATAATGAAGTTCATCCCGGCATTTTCACCCAACCATTGGCGTCTGTTTGGCCTGGCTGTTGTGTTGGCCTCTCTCTGTTCGGCTTCATCTCCCCCCGCCGCGCCCCCTCCCGTGGCGTAATCCGCCGGCTTTTCCTTCCCTCCCTTTGTGCTTCAAACACAAAAAAAACAATTTAAAAATTTTGGCATCATAAGCTCCTTCCTCCCAAGTCATCCTTTTCAATCCCTCTCATTTTTTCAGCCCCCCCCCCCCCACCAATTCCATCCCAACAAACAAAAAACAACTCTTGGCCGAACACGAACTCACACCACCACCACGCCCAACCACATTTTTTGATTGGGCGGAGGAAGTGTGATGATGATGATGATGATGGAATTGAATGGAAATGGGGGAGAAAACAAAAATATTTGCGTCCTCTCCCCGCCGCCGCTGCTACCTCCAATGTCCGAGACTAATTAGTGAGTGAATGAGTGAGTGAGTGGCGGTGTTGTGAAAGGGCACAGCCAACACACAACCACCTGCTGCTGTGATGATGATGATGGTAATCACCTTCTCCTCCCCACTCGCCTTTCAATTCCTTAATTAACCGACCACAAAACCCCTCGAGCGTTTTATTATCCCTCTCATCCATCGTGTCACTTGCCCTACGGCACATAAAAAAACAAAAAAGCAAATATGGCGCTCGCCTCCCTTCCCCCCCCCCCGCCCGCTAATGGCATTTAATAATTGTTAAAAACACATCTTTCACGGATGGACGAACACACCACACGCGCGCGCGCGCAATTGACGCTTCATATGTGTGCACTTTTCCCCGTGCCATAATGCCAAACATTCAAAGCCAATCCAATCCATCAACAGGGCAATGTCACCATAAGAAAAAGCAATATTCATTTTTGAGTTTGGGTTTTCTACTTCTGTATGGGTTTCATCTGATTTCTCTGCCCCTAATTAGGGTTAAAACTAATCCGCTGATTAGCTTCATCAAAACACACATACAGAATACACTGTGCCAATCTTTCATTTAAGTATGAAAATTTAATCCCTTTTTCATTTAAAATTAATTATATGCCATAAAAATGATTAAATTAAATTAATTATTTTATTTTTAGCATTTATTTACGCGTAAATACATAATTAACACAACAAATAATACCGGCGGATTCTAATCGTTGTGAGAAAAAAAAGCGATCGAGCTCATAAAGGTGCCATTGCGCAATGGACACGACCACAACAACCGGCGGCGGTGGCGGCGGATTTTTTGGTGAGAAAATGGGCCAACAAATATTTATTCCCTAGGGAATTGTGGGACAATTGGGGGATTATTGAGTCATTTTATGTGAGAAAAAAAAATTAATATTTGTATTCCGAGTGCTGAATTTTGTAAATGAAAAAAATGATGGAAAATTAAATTTTACACATTTTTGTGTTGAAAGTATGGCACTAATTTTTAGTTGGAATTTTCAAAATTTCAATTTCAGATTTTATAAATTTCAATTCGCACTGGCCCTGATTCATACTGTAAAACACAAAAGAATAAACAATAAAACATTTTAGGCTTGGCAAGACTTAAAACAAAACCTCGCGCCATTTAGTCATACGAGAACCAAAAAACAATTAAAACTTTCATATAATTTATTAAATTTTACTGTCAAAGTTAACCACTATCGAAATCGACATTTTCACACTTCTAAAACAATTAGCTGAAGCATAAGTGTATTTATTTGGCATGAATCATTCTTAATTAAGTATGAATCGGGTGGCTTACAAATCGGACCCATTACTAATTGGGATTCGAATCGGGTTACTAATACAACCGGGACAGTACGAATCGTCAAAAACGGATTTTTCGGGTAATGTAATTCGGTGCCCATTCAAAAAACAGACAATTTGAACAACAATTTTCGGCATTCGGACCGCGTAAGCGGGGCCGAGGCGGGGCATTTATAGCGCGGAAAAAGAGAGATTTTTCCATAAAATTTTGTTTGCTTACAATTTTCGGTCCAATTTTGGTGTCCAATTTCATCCCCCCCCACCCCTCCTTTCCCTCCATCATATTTACATTTGCATAATGCCGACAGACGAGCGTCTTTTTAGTGCCAATTTGGCGATTAGCCACCAAATGGCTTCTCCACCCCTACCATTCCCCCCTTACTTACCCAACAGTGCCCAGCGGCACCGCTTCAGCGGCAGCAACGGCAGCGGCGGCAGCGGCGCCAACAGCGGCAGCAACGCCACCGGCGACGACGACGGCATCGCCGCAGGCAATTCCTCATCATCATAACCATGAACAGCAGCAGAGCAACAAAAGCGGGGGCAGCAGCAGCAGGACACGCAAGACGAGCTCAACCGCCAATTTCCTTGGTGAGTAATTGAGGGGGGCGGGGGGAACAGACTGTGGGAACGGCACTCACTCACTATTCGGTGGGTCGGTCGGTTGGTGGCACTCCTTTGTCCGTTGCCGTCTATTTAATTCCCCAATTATTATTATTATTATTATTACTATTAATTAGCAGTAAATTTTTTGAGACACACGGACTTACAAGACTCAATTTATGTATTTCAAAAATTCATAATTTTAATTGATTAAAAGAATGTCGGCTATAGTCACTACTACGGTCGGTCGTTTCACTGTGAAAAAACATGGTAAAAAAAACGGTAAGGGGTAGGGGTCCAATTCCGTCTGCCCAACTCTGTCTCAGCAAAGTTCAAAGAGCCACAATTTTTTGTTTGTTTGTTAACCAAACTTAACAAACATGGTATCATTCGAAAGATGGTATCATTCGGAAGCTTCTAATGTTGAGAAGAGATTTCTAAGCTTTTTTTTTTTGTAAGTGATTAAGCAGATCACAAAAAAGTAGTCGCTTGAAAACCGGAAAAAGGCAGAATTTTCCAAGTTTTCATGTCTATCTTTTTTAACGGTTACCTATCATTTCGTCACTGATACATAATTTTTAAAAATATTGGCTAATTTCAATAAAATTATCTTATGAAAGTATCAATTGGTTTAAAATTCTTTAAAAATTATTTCTGCGTAAGAATTACACTGTTGGAAGCCCTTTTTCGAAATTTTTTTTTTGAGATTTTAAAAAGTCAAAAATGTATTTATAAGGTTTTAAAGGTCGCTCTGATCAGGAATTTGACTGTTGTCTTAAATGATATTGCTCTGAGATATCGATGAGGATTTTCTTCTGCTGCATTCTGCATAAATTCAGCAAAAATTTGACGCAAATTGTTGTCTTGGTCAACAAAGAGAGATTGCGCTTAAGACTTTACCCTTTAATGCCTTTTTTCTGGCGCATTTTCATAATCAGCAACGAATATTACCATCCTGAAAACTTTAAGCATCACTTTTAACAAATTTATTCATAATGCATCCGATCCCTGGTCTTTTGTCGAAGTTGAATCCAAGTGGTGATTTTATGAAATAAAACGTAAACTTAAGTCTGCAATATAAAACAAGGATTTCCAATATTTATCTAAAATTTAAAAAAAAAATTCCTCAGTGCCGAAATGATCAGTGACGAACTGAACAGTGACGAAACGATCGTCCACCTTTTTAACATTTTTACATTTTTTTGTAATAATTAATAGACTAATTGAGTCTATGAAGAGTTTTCGAATGCTATCAAGATTGTTGGATTCGGTCAACAACTTAAAAAGTTACATTGACTCAAAGTTGACTCAGACGGAGTTGACAAGTTCCGGATAAAAAAAATGACCGTCATTTTCTTGGCAATGACTCAATTAATAAAAAAATGACCATCATTTCTTGGCAATGGTACAATTAAATTACTTACCTAATTTATTTGTCTCCGTTGAAAAAAAAAAAAATTACGAGCCGATTTTTTATGCTCAATACTGAAATGGCCGAAATTTTTATATTTTCTTTCCCCGCCGGCCGCGACCAAATGGCCGCCGCAACAGCAGCTGCTGATGCTGGAAAATGCCCACATTTGCCATCATGTTTCTAATTAGTTTTTTTTTTTTTTGCTTATTGGCAAGGGACCCAAAACTGAGCAGAAATGTGAGAGAAAAGTACGGCATGCGTAACTTTTTCATCACATTCTCGACTTTTCTCTCGCATTTTCGCGACTGTCCATTTTAATTCATCCGATGGGAATGCCTTTTTCCTCTTCCGTTTACGCTTCCGCTAATTATTGGCATCATAATCTGTCAAGATTAATTCTGTTGATTCAATTTTTGACCCTCCATTCATTTTTTTTTTCATTTCCGACTGAGACCAATTTTTGGTCTTTCTCGTCACATTTTTTCGCTTGCTGATTAATGAATTATTTTTCAGTTTTTTTGTGACAAATTCCTTTTTTTGGGCGGTTTTAAGGCTGCTTGGTTCTCCGGATTATCTTTTTGTCATTTTCATATTTTTACATTTTCCCTCAGGCAATTTTAAACATCATGAAGAGAATACAACTACCGTATATGCTCTAATTATAGCCCAGTCTCTATTAATCCCGCAGTCTCCAATTATCCCCCAGTCTACGAGGTGTTTTGAAAAATAATCCCTCTATCATAATCCCCCAGTCTCTAATTATCCCCCCTTTTCTGAGGAGGTTGAAAAATAATCCCCATGGGCTATAATTAGAGCATATACGGTAAATCAAATGCTCACAATTATTTAAATATTTTAAAAATAAAAAATCTGCCAATTTACTCACTTTTTCCTCGAGATTGACTCTTTTTGTTTCAAATTACGCACAAAAAAGTGCCATGCCAACTCAGACAGATCCCCAGAGTATGTCTGTCACGCATTCATTTTTTTTTCATCCGCCGCCATCGGAAATAATTGTCCGTTTTCACACAATGCCAAAACCACAGCGGATTGTCTCTCGCGCACGCATTTTAAAATACTTTTCCTCTCTTCTGTCGTCGAGGCAATTAATTGTCTTGCCCTGGCATTTTCAAGTAATTTAGAATGGATATTAAGTCATATTTTTTGTGTCTTTCACGGAATATGCTAAAGTGAATGATAAAAAAAAACAATAAAACAGTGGGAAGGGTTCAGATTCGCGAAAATCAGCATCCCGTAATTGTCGGGTTTTAAAAATTAATGAAAGGCAAAATTCGAATTAACTATATTAAAAATATGTTAATATACAACTGTTTTAAAAATTTGTATTTTCAACAAAAAAAACACACGAAAATTCATTTCAAAAATTAATTTTATTTTTACGCCTTTTTTTTACATTTTTGTGCATCTTTCAAGTGCTCCGTATGCTATTATTAGGGCTCGGATTTTTATGTGCTAAAAATCCTGAAATATGTAATAAAATATTTGTTTAAAAAACCCAAAATATGTGCTAAAAACCCCAAAAAAGCCCAAAATATGTGTTAAAAAATGCAAAAATATGTGCTAAAAATTTGAAAAATCAAGTGCCTATATGCAAAAAAATCATATTTAAAATAATTTTTGCGCAAAGTCGATTCATCCGGAATGTGACGGCCAGTATATTTTTCGAGGAAATCCTTGAATTTTAAATTGTTTATTTTGAAGAAAGGAATATTTGCGCCAAGGAGAGCGAGGCATAAATCTTTGTAAAAAGTATTCTCGTTGTTGCTGGTGGAGCAAGATTCAGAAAGAAATTGTTGTCGATTTTTTCCTTGGCTGTGGCGAGCAACACATTCCTGGTGCTTTGCAGTCTCGCCATGTTGCTTAAGTTGTGAAAACATCGAGCATGGCACCTTAATTGTTGTTTCCGGCCGTTGTTCCGTTGTCAAAACTAATACTTGTTGAAGGCACCGTTGACAAAAGATGATTTTTCCATCAGTTGAATAAGTTCCTTCAGGGAACTTCGAAATCCAATGACGATTTAACACAGCGTTTGATTTGGCCGCTTTAGGCATTCAAATAAATAAAGAATTTTGTAAATGCTGTAAGAAACGTAAATTAACTCAATTTTTAGGATGTATTTTTCAATTTAATGGCATTTTCTCAAGCATTTTTCTCGAAAATGCCAAAATATGTGCTAAAAAATCCAAAATAGCCAAAATATGTGCTAACATATTTTATGTGCTAAAAGGCCAAAATATGTGTTTTTATGTTTTTATAAGTCGCTCTAAATCAAAAATTGTTCGGAGATAATGCTATTTTTGGGCTTCTCTCGCCATAACTAAGCCGCAAAAAAAATATGTAAAAACATAAAAATCCGGGCCCTAGCTATTATTGATCACTAATTCCAATTCCATGTCAATTGCGCACTGCGTTTGACTGTTTACATTTCTTTAGGTTCGTCATTCTTATTGATCATTTCTATTTTGTTAAACACACTTTCTTTGCTGATCAATTTCGGCTTTTGAATTTTTCATTTAAATTAGCTCTTTTTTTCTTGTACTTTTGCTCCTCAATTTCGCTAATTACCCTCAATTTAATTTTATCATTTTCATTTCGTCATTGCGTTTGTTTGCCTAAATTTTTTCAATCTTTTCGCAAACATTTAAAGATCTTTATTTATTACCTTATTACGTATTTAATCAGTATCCTTTTACTCAATCACTAATGACTGACTATTAATTAATACTAATTGTTCAGCAGTTCCGTTATTTCCCCCCCCCCTCCCATTTCACATAATAATAATAATTATTATTATTACTCCTCCAATTTCCCCCCATTTTTCAGCATCTTTGGCCGCTTCGTTCAGCGGCGGTGGCGCCGGCACTCACACCCAATCGTTCAGTGTGCAGCAGCAGCAGCAGCACAACAACGGCGGCTCGGACGAAGCAGCGGCGGCCTCCGCAGCTGCTGATTGTGAGTTCGGCCTGTTTCAGCGCAATTCGCCCATTCCGTCACTGTCCTCGTTGGGCAGCGAGAACAATTTGAACAGCAGGTGGTCGTTGGTGGGAGGACCGGGGAGGGCAATGGTCACGGGGGAAGGGCGGGGTCAACAAATTACCCAATTCCCACGGGGCGCGGGGGGGGGGCACGGGGACCAACCCCTCCCCAAGATGTACAAATTCCCAAAGAAATGCTATAAAACCCTAAAATAAGCCTCATTTTCCCGACTATCGTACGGCACCTAATCGCCAAACCAAAAGCATGGGACGACCCCTGAGGGTGTGGAAGGGGCGTGGGATAACAAATCAGGAAGTCCCAACGGAAAGGGGTGCATGGTGTGAACCAGGGATGGCACGGAATTCCGATTTCCGATATTTTTGGGCTAGGATTCCGATTTTGAAATTTTTGGGGCCTCGAAATGGCATCCCTGGTGTAAACGCAATCGCTCAAGCAGAATCTTAATTAATGTGTCCTCCCCATGCTAAAGTCTTGAGAGTCTCGACGATTGAAAAAATATATATATATTAAAAATTAATAAAACGTAAGGGAGAATTTTACAATTCCATTTAAATTTACACCTAATTTTTGGGCAAAAATGGAAATTAATCGATTTTTATGCAACTATTGAAAATCTATATTTCCATAAACTTACATATTTCCACGAATAATAGACAAAAATTTCATTAGCGGAAGTGGATAATATTCCCCATTCAAATTCATGATAAAAATATATTTTAAAAGAAATTAAATTAGTTTTCAAAACTCAGCACTTATTTTTGTTATCTTCTAATTGGTTCTTCTAATTGGTTAATTAATGAAATCAATGTTTGCATTTGATTGCATGGTTTTTGTGTTAAAAGTGATTTTAACAGAAATGACAAAAATGTAAGAACTCAGAAACAAACAAAAAATTTTGTTCCTTTCTATTGCCTATTAATTTTTTTTCCAAATTAAAATAATCTTTCGTTTTATTAATCTGCTGATGATCATAAATAAACCATTACACATTGGCGGTGTAATTTGACGAAAAAAAATCGCAAATCAAATTATTATTATTATAATTTTTGCACTTTATATTAAAGATTTTTTTCGGCATTCGATTGAACGGTAAATTCCGCCCGGGGATAGGAAAATAATAATAATATAAACTCATACATATATACATATCATTGCTTAATATATGATCATACTTTTTTTTTAATTTTGCAGATTTCGAATTATTCAATATGGTTTACAATTAGAATCTTTTACATTGAAATTGTTCAGGAAAACTGAGAACTTTTGAGCTATATGTAGTATTATAATAAAAAGAAAATTTAATTTGTTGACTTTGCTGAGGGATAAGATTTTTTATATTGTCATTTTCTTACCCCCGGGCAGAATTTATAAAATGTCCCACCAATACGTAAAATTTTTAATTTACTAATTATATACAATTTCTTATTTTCCTAACTTTTAGAAAAATGTCGACCGCCAGTCAAAAGGTCCGAACTCGCGAGGACGTCATTTACGGAGGTCGGCACCAGTAACAACGGGCACCTCAAAAAACAAATTGTTTTCCCACCCCCTCCAATTTTTTTTTATAATCAATCACTGGCTAATATCCCACATTTTTGAGTTTCTCAATTTTAGAATTTATATTAAAAATTCTGTTACAAATAATTCCCTATTTAAATTTGTATTTTAAGGTTGGCTTCTGAAGCGCGGAGAGCACATAAAAAATTGGAGACAACGATATTTTGTGAGTCAAAATACTAATGAATTTTTTGAAGAAAAATAAACAATAAATAATTGCAAAAGAAAATTGTTTATATTTTTTGCATTTAATTTTTTACGTTTTTCAAATTTCAAAAACCTTAATAAACAAATTTTGATTTTGCCTTTGATCGCATTATTAAGCATTAATATAATTAATTGTTTATTGTTAGGTTCTGTTCCGCGATGGATCCCTTCTCGGCTTTAAGGTAATAATTTCATTAATTATTTTAATTGCTTTAATTAATATTTATTTATCATTTTCAGTCAAAACCCTCCGACACATTTAATGACCCATTGAATGATTTCACAGTCAAAGATGTTCAGCTGATGAAGGTGAGTGAAATCATTTGAAAAGTTTGAGTAATTAAAATAATTAAATTTTTGAAATTTTTAAGTTGGACAAGCCCAAGGCAAATATCATTTTGGTCCGGGGACTGCAATGGACCACGGTCATTGAACGGATGTTCTGCGCGGAAACGCCCGATCTAAGAGATGCATGGATCAACGCCATTAAGGTGGGGGGGGGGGCACAAAATGAGGGGTGGATGGATAATGATGGAAAATATGGGAAAATATATAAAAAATTTGCAAATTAATATTTGTCGCTTCCATAATGAAAACCAAAACCGTTTTGTTGTAAATGAAATTTACATAGTCAATAAACGGATTTTAAACAGTTCAATTCTAAAAAAGTTTATATGTTTTGATTAAAAAATAAAATAAAATATCATTTATTTATTAGAAATAAATGCAGAAATATATATTTTCAACTGTGATTTTAAAATATTTTGAAAATTTTTTTGAATTCATTTTAAGAACAAATCACTTTGTAAATGTGATTTTTAAATTGTCCATAAACAAATTTAAGCAATTTGATTCCTTAAAAAGTTTCCTATATTTTGATTTAATAAACAAAAAATGTATTAATTTTATTTATTTTTTAAAATAATTCTGAAAATATAATTTATCTGAAATTATCAAAATTTTAATTTTGAAAATATGTCTTTTAATTCTTTTTTTTTCTTATTTTTATTTTTTGAATTCATGCTCTTCATTTTTCAGAGTGTTGCCGAAGTGTTGAAGCGTGAAGAGATTTTGCACGGCGGTGTCCAAGACCAAGAAATGATGGACGTTTCACAGCTGCCACAGGCAATGGACCCTGCTTATTACCCTTGGGCATATGCGCAAGGCGGGGCCGTGGAGAACGGTGCCCTCTTCGGACCGACCGGTGATTAATTAGTTAATTAATTGCTTGGCAATTGATAAATTTTCAATCTTTTATTGATCATTATTTTTGGCATCTTCATTGATTATAGAATAGTAGGGTAGGTCGGGACCGGGAATTTTGGGTAAAACCGGGACCGGGACTTTTCGGGTTGAAAAACCGGGACTTTTTGGCTGGGAAAACCGGGTAAAAAAAGCGGGAATTTCCCGGTCCCGGTCAAAACTGGTCAAAACCGGGACTTCGGTACTCAGTTGTCCGTGTTTTGGTCCCGGTCCCGACCTGCCCTATAGAATACTATATGGCTTTAAATCTTTTACCATTTTCAAAATTTATCATTTTAAATTATTTTCTCTAAAATTTTACTGGTTTGGTCTACCGGCGTCTCCTGACCAACCACCAAATCCATTAATTCATCTCATTAGGGTTTTTCAATTTACACCACAAAAGCTATAAAAAAATATACAAACTTTTATTATTTTGGAAACAAAACACAATATTTCAATTCATAAAACGGTCACTTACAGTAATGAATACAATTAGAAAAATATGATACGGTCATCAAAACAGTAATAATACAAAAAGTAAAATAAAATAAAAATGGGATGAACTCAGGGGTATTTTTTTGGTTTTATATTACTTCTAATTTTTCTTATTGTTCATTTTTCTCTGTTCACCATCTGATATTTGAAGTCAATTTTGGTTGCTTTTTTCGTATTTTGCATTTTAATCTCTTTTAAAAAATAAAAAATAAAGGCAAATAATAAAAAAAAATAAAATAAAAAAATATCATTAAAAAATCTAAACGAAACGCTGCGCCAGGAAACTATATAAAAAATGACTTTTTTCATTTTTTTTGTTGTTTTTTATTTTTTAATAATTATTATTTTTTTGAGTTCATTTCTGAATAAAATTCTTTGACAAGATTTGCAAATTTAGCTAAACTTCCGATTTCCTTAGCTGTTTTGGGTAAGCAATTCCATTGATTGCTTTTATATGAATAAAAAAAGTTATGCCGAGATTTATTACTGCATCTTTTGTTTCTTTTGACGATCTTGATCAAATGTGCCAGTGAATCAATCAATCATTTTGTGCTTTTTTTTTGCGCAGGAATGGCACAGTACGGCGCGGGTGCCGGCGGCGGTGCCCACACGACAGTGGCGGCTGCCGGCGCTGCACAGCTGCGCCAGTTGCAGCACGAGGCGGCCGTGAAGGCGGCTGCAGCGGCGGCCGCGGCCGCTGCGGTAGCGGCCGCGCCGGTGTGCGACAAAGCGGAAGTGGCGGCAGCGGCGGCGGAGAAAGCGGCCGCCGCGGAGCTGAACAAGCCCGACTGGCAGAAGCAGAAGCGCAGCAAAATTGTGAGTTGTGAAGTGGGAAAAGCATCTTTCGGCATATTTTGAGTGCGGGGCTAACCGAAATTCACATATTTCACATCCCGATGCTTTTTGTGAGCCGAATATTCCGGCATTTTTTTGGCCTGAGGAATAATCCTGATTTCGAACAACTGCTTAAAACAAATTTGTATTCAAAATAGACACAAACATATTCTAAAATATGCATATATTAAAACTAGAGTGCAGCGGGACCGGGAAATTTGGGCAAGACCGGGACCGGGACTTTTTTGGTTGAAAAACCGGGACTTTTTGGCTGGGAAAAGCGGGAAAAAAGCCGGGATTTCCCGGTCCCGGTCAAAACCGGGACCTTGGTACTCAGTTTACTCAGTTGTCCGTGTTCAGGTCCCGGTCCCGCTGCACTTGAATTAAAACACAAATACAAAAAGTCGCGACCAAACAGATTAACAAAATTGGTCTGCATTATTTACATAATTCCTTCAAACATGGAAGGGTTTGAGTAAAATTTATGTTAAAATGTGAAAATGTTTTGTTCTTAGCATATAATACCTATTTAAAAAAATAAAAAATAATTTGGAAACATTTTTTGTGGCGAAGAGCAAAAAATAAAAATCGTCTAGAAGTGCCCCGTCCAATCTAAAATTTGTGGGCCTGAAAGGAACAGCATTAAAAGCACATCCAATAGCAATCCCAAATTAATTAAAAAACCAAAATCATACACCTAACTTATAAATCATAAATAAACTATAAATTTAATATTTAAGACATTGGACGACTTCGAATTTCTCAAAGTGCTCGGCAAAGGCACTTTTGGCAAAGTGATTTTGTGCCGTGAAAAGCGCACCAAGCGACTTTATGCCATCAAAATTTTGAAGAAGGAAGTGATCATCCAAAAGGTGATTTTGATTGGTGCTATGACGAAGTACGAAAAGTGCAAAAAGTGATCAAATTAAAAGCAAAATAATTATTAAAAAAATTAAAAACAAGTGATAATTATTTAAAAATTAAAAGCAAAATAATAAATTTAATTAAATTATTATTTCAAATATTCGCTAGATAAGTAAAAAATTTATATTAATTATATAAGTGTTGGGTTGAAGCTACATCATTAAAGGTTAATTTATTTAATTTCTAAATAACAGCAAATAACTTTTCACATTTTGCGTTAATTTTATTTATAAAAACTGAAAAACAACGATGTCGAGATCCGCTTTTGTATATTAAATTTTAATTAAATAATTATTTTGATTTTAATATTTAAAATAATTAATTCGCTTTTAATTTTATCGCTTGCACTTTCCGCACTTCGTCTCAGCACGATTTGATTGTGCAACATTCATTAAATCAATCATTATTTTTTAATTGATCACTTTTGAAGGACGAAGTTGCGCACACTCTCACCGAAAATCGCGTGCTCCAACGCTGCAAACATCCGTTTCTCACCGAGCTGACTTACTCCTTCCAAACAACTGATCGGCTTTGTTTTGTGATGGAATTTGCGATCGGCGGTGATCTGTACTATCACCTGAACAGACAAGTGATTAGTGCAAATGATGGAAATTCATAATAGCCAATTAATTAACTGAATTTTGGTCAATTAATTTTCTTAAAGGTCGGCAAGTACAAAGAGGGCTTTTCCGAGAGTCGGACTCGCTTTTACGGCGCAGAGATTGTGCTCGCGTTGGGCTATTTGCACGACAATAACATGTAAAAAACAATAATTATTTTATTAAAATATTGTTTTTATAAAAAATAATTACATTGAAAAAAAAATAGTTTTCCCTAGTATAATTTGGCACACAGTGCCACTCACTCACTAATGAGTGCTCAGATCCATATAACCCTGGCTTTTTCAGTGTTCCTCTGACCTCATTACTAGGGCTGGGAAATTTAGGTAAGAAAAATAGCGAAATAGGTATTTAAATAGGTACAAAAAAAAAGCTCAAAATAGTTATTAAATAGGTACAAAATCCCGAAATAGATAGAAAAATAGGTAAATAAAATTTTTTATTAACGATTTTTTAGTGGAAAAAAAAACAAAGGAGGAAAATTTTGGTTCTATTTCTTTGTAAACGAATAATTTAAATATTTTTAATATGTTCATAGAAAATATTGACATTTTAAAAAAAAAATTTTGTTAATAAAAAAAAAATAAATAAATTATGGGGGAAGAATTTTTGGGAAAATTTACCAATTCTAAGGGGTGTGTTTTTTGAAATTTTTTTACAGCTCGATTCTTAGAGGTGTCTTTTTTGATTTTATTGCATTTTTGTTAAGGAATTTTCTGAAAATCCTTAAATAGGTATAATAGGTAGAAAAACTCCAAAATAGGTAAGAATAGTAGGTATTATAAAAGTCATCATAGACACCCCAAAACAAGTGGAAAATGCTTTTTTCGTGCTTATCTGTGCGTATTAAGTGCGCAAAATTTTAGGTATTTACCTAAATTTCCCAGCCCTACTCATTACCATACATTAGAACCTGGGTTTTGAAAAAACCTGGCCTCAGATCAGGTTCCGAAATTTCCCGGAAGTCGGACAAGGACCCGGACTAAAAGTCCGTCCTCTTTTAACATGACTTGGGCCCTATTCCAATTTTTAAGACCTGGATTTCTGTACAGGACAAAGATTTTTCCAATTTTTTTTCAAATCTAATTTCCAAAAAATTTCAACATTCGCACTTAGTTATTTTTTTTTATGTAAAATTATGAATTTTGTCACTCATTATCGAGACAAAAAATGCCCCTTTTTTTCCAGCGTGTACCGGGACCTGAAGCTGGAGAATCTGCTGCTGGACCGGGACGGGCACATCAAAATTGCCGACTTTGGCCTTTGCAAGGAGGACATTTCGTTCAGCGGACGGACCAGAACATTTTGTGGCACTCCCGAATATTTGGCACCCGAAGTTTTGGAGGAAAACGGTGTGCAACCAAATCCATCCCAAATTTTGAGCAATTTTAACGGACCGAACAATATATATATTAGTTTTGCTAATTGTTTCTAAATTTTCACACCGAAGCTCGAGAGTCTTGGTTTCAAGAAATCTCGGCGTACCACCCAATTTGACACTTTCATGTCCACCCATTTAATACAAAATTTCTGCTCATTGTCAGATTATGGCCGTTCCGTTGATTGGTGGGGCGTTGGTGTTGTGATGTACGAGATGATGTGCGGTCGGCTGCCCTTCTATTCAAAGTGATTAAATGGGCAATTAATGCTACTACATATGAAAAATAAATTTGATAGCAAAAGCATTGACGAGCTATTCCTATTCGGTCCCAATGTTTGGCCATGGAAAGGCGTGCCGTGCCGCCCCCTGGCGACGACTTTTATTTTTTGTTTTTATTTTTTTGCTTAAAAGTGGCCGATATTTGCCCGCTCAATTTTCTAACCAAATTTTCGAGAAAAAAAAAACTGATTAAATTTAAAAAATACACTATTCTGGCCAAGTCATGTAATGGGATACCATCAAAGATCGCAATCAGATTAATGAATGTTATTCAAATCCACCCTTTTCCCCATGGAGTTGAAGTTTTCACGGATTTTCCGAGGGAACTTCCTTTAACGGCGCCGAAATTTCGAAATTTATACTTTTTAAAATTTAATTTGTGTGCCCATTTGTTCAGAGAGCACGAGAAGCTGTTCGAGCTGATCCTCCAATGTGCGCTCCGTTTTCCCTCACGACTGTCGCCCGAGGCGAAGATTCTCTTGTCCGGCCTCCTTGTCAAGGATCCGAACAAGCGGCTGGGCGGCGGTCCGGACGACTATCGCGAGATTCAAGCCACCGAATTCTTCCGGCCAATTGATTGGGACCGTCTGTACAGAAAGGTACGGTAACAGTGGGAATTGGGATTGCAATATACTGTTTGGACCACATGCCGAAGAAACAGTAATTACCAGGGCTGTCAAAAATGTGCAAATGCATTTTTTGGGTTTTCCTGGGTTCTACGTAGTCTAATTAGTACGAAAAACATCTTCTTTTTGGTATTTGCATATAAAAGTGTCGGGACTTTTATTTGCATATTTTAGGGTTTTTCTGCATATTTCATGCATATTTTGCCATTTTTTGTACATATTTTCAGGTTTTTTTTGCATATTTTACCATTCTTCGTTCAATATTTTCCGATTTGAATATCCCTTGGAAAAAAAAGTTGATTATGCCAAAATTACCTAATCCAAATCTGAAGGATGCGCGAGTGGGTCAACAATGAGCTTCACTGCCGAAAACCTTGAGAAATTTTTGGGTTTCAATTGCAAAAACAACCGATAAAATTTATGAGGAATAAAATTTTTTAATTAATTTACACCCCTTATTTTCAAGGTTTTTTTGTGCATATTTTGCGATTTTTATGCATATTTGGTGCATATTTCACGACTTTATTTGCATATTTATGCGCATATTTTGGCCATTTTTCGTGCATTTTTTTTTGACAGCCCTGGTAATTACCTATCCCGAGATTTTAATTTATATCTTTGAATAACTTCGTTTATTTCATTAAATAATTTCGTTTTCTAATTTACCGCAGCGAATTTGCGAAAGGTTCGTATTGGCAGCGTGAGACTGTAATTACCAGTTTTTACCGTTACCTTTACCGTAAAAAATTGCACTTGCCGAACACTAATTGCCACCCCCCCCCCCCATTTAATGCGTGGCGCTATGCCAAATTATTACATGCCTAACTAATTAATCCATTTTTATATATTTATTTCAATTCCAGGAAAACGAACCTCCGTTCAAACCCCAGCTCAACTCCGATTCGGACACCAGCTATTTTGACGCGGTGCTGTTTTTTACAATATTATATATATATTTTTTAATTTTCCAATTCAAATTTTAAGGAATTTACCCGTGAAGCTGTACAGCTCACGCCGCCGGCGGCGAGGTATATCCATCAAACTTTTAGAGGAATTTTGGATTATGATACAGCATATTTGGGTAATGGTTACTTTTACTGGTCCCATAAAAAAACATCAGATTTGTCATGTGACTTGCTTTAATCTATGATTTTTATCAAGTCTAAGATTTTTCAACAAGTAATTTTTCATTTTTTTTTTAAATTATAGCCATAAAAATCTTTTATAGGCTAATCAGGGTCGCTGGTCATGAATATGACATCTCCATTGGAGCAATTTCTAAACCAGGACCTGAATTCGAACAAAAAATCGGAAGTTCACATTTTAACTTTTTGAATTTTTTGTCTAAAAAAAGGCTTATGTGATCTTTTATTACAGGAATGATGATGACTTTCAGTTTGTTTCCATACATTTAAGCCGTTTTTATAATATAAATCCAAATTTCGAAAACTTGACTTTCGATTTTTTGTTTTTTGTTCGAATTCGGGTCACGGGTTTAGGAGTTTGTCGAAATGGATGTAATATTCCTGATCAGCGGCGCCCCGATAACCCCCGAGTGGAGCAAAGAACCGCAAAAAAATCGCCTTATTTTTTTTGTTTATGGGACCAGTAAAAGTAACCATCATTACCCATATTTGTAAACTAAATTAACCTGTCTCAAATTTGACATTGACTAGGTTAACAATTCACCCCAAATTTGTAAATTCAATGGGTTTAATCATTTAAAAAAAATATTTTAGCCATTTTTCTTGAGACAAAGAAAAAAAAATGTAGATTTTTATTCCTTTCGATCATTTAGTGAAGTTTGTTTAGTACGGTATTTGATCTGCTATGATTGCCCTATATACCGTAACAATATACCATTCACATTTTTTTAAAGGACTGGTCCGCTGGACACATTGGATGAGATGGACGAAATACAGAACAATTTTGTGCAATTCTCATTCCATCAGGAGCAAGAGTTGGGTGGTGTGCCGGATTCATTGCGCGAAAACAGCGAACTGATGGAGGAGTAATGGAGGAAAAAGTGATCGGAATAGGAGCGGAGGAAAAAGTGATCGGAATAGGAGAGGAGGAAAATTGAACGGAATGGGAGAGAAGGAAAAGTGATCGGAATAGGAGAGGAGGAAAAGTGAACGGAATGGGAGCGGAGGAAAAGTGATCGGAATGGGAGCGGAAGAAAAACTGATCGGAATAGGAGAGGAGGAAAAGTGAACGGAATGGGAGAGAAGGAAAAGTGATCGGAATAGGAGAGGAGGAAAAGTGAACGGAATGGGAGCGGAGAAAAGTGATCGGAATGGAGCGGAGAAAACTGATCGGAATAGGAGAGGAGGAAAATTGATCGGAATGGAAGCGGATGAAAAAGTGAACGGAAATGAGAGGAGGAAAAGTGATCGGAATGGAAGCGGATGAAAAAGTGAACGGAATGAGAGGAGGAAAAGTGATCGGAATGGGAGCGGAAGAAAAACTGATCGGAATAGGAGAGGAGGAAAAGTGATCGGAATAGGAGAGGAGAAAATGACGCGAGAGTGAAGGGCATTTGCGGGTTGAATGATCGGCGATTGTGAAGTGAACAGAGAAGTTCAAGCGGGACGAAATAGCATAGGCAAACTCAACCACCACGGAAGAACGCAAGCAAAAAAAACCAAATGTCGATAAATCAATACCACCACCACCACCACTGATCAGTGATCACTGATCAGTCAGGCAATTTCCATTAGCAAAAAAGTCTTCATTCTCCCACAGCAGAGCAGGGACCTCAAAAAATTTTTGACTTTTTTATGGGTTCCATTTTTATTCTATTTTTACTCCATTTGTAAATACTTCCTCATTAACCTCCCCACACGATTAGCAAAGGGTAGTTTTTTGTGCGTTAATGATTTGCTAATTATCTAATTAACCACCACTCACTCACATATGAAAATCAAATGACAACCTTTGTTTCTATCTATTTTTTTTTTGTTCATCCGGTAGAAGAGAATTTTGTCGATTTTTTTAATCGTTCCTCCGATTTTCACATTTCATTCTCCTCTTTCTTTCCTATCCATTTTCTTTTTGTTTGATCAGCCACTCCAATCAGTTTTGATCACTTTGATCAATTTGTATGAGTCATTTAATCCAGGCTCACTGACACATTGCGCCCCATTGATCAATTCATTCATCCCATTTTGATTGGCAAAAATCTGATTGCTTGGCCCTTTGGCACAAAACTGGTGATTAACTCAGGTTAATTACCTGTTGGCCCTACACAGTAATCACACATTATTACTAAATGTACTACTTCTTTTCGGCCTCCCGGTTTATTTAATTATATATATATTTTTTTGTTGTCCCCGTGTTTTCTTATCCAATAAAATTATCTTTTCCATTTATATTAACTAAAAAATTATTTTTCGATAATTATGATAATAATACGGGAAATAATGCAAAATCGTGGTCTCTATTTAATTTTAATACTTTATGTTAAAAATACTACACGGGGCTTTTCGAATATGCTGGTCACGAATTTCCAAATCCCGGACACGAATTAGAACAAAAAGACGCATTTTTTTTAAATATACATTTTTTCAGGTCTAAAAATAAAGTTTGAATTTTCAACAAATAAAAATGTTGCAATTGCGACAAAATCACCGACAAGTGAATATTCCAAACTGAGTAACTGCTCAAATCACTTTAAACCATCTGCTATTGTGAATTTTCGGCAGTTTGGCGCAGTCGCCAAAAATGTTCAGAAAAAAGTGATCAAAGTTTAAAAATATTCATAAAAATGACAAAATTTTAAAAATTCATAAAAAAAATTCAAAAGTAATGAAAGAGCCATAAACTTTTTTTTTTGAAATGATCAGCAAACATTTCTCTATCAAATAGCATCATAAAACAAATTAAAATAACTGAATAAAAATTTGCTAGCTTGAATAATATTTTGAAAAAAATAATCAACTTATCAATTTTTTGCTGGGTTTTTCATTTGATCACTTTTTTCTGATCATTTTTGGTGACTGCACCAAAAAAGCAGAAAATTTACAATAGCAAATCGACTTTGCTCTCTACACGATAAAAGTCGTTTTATGCATTTTTTGAAAAAAACCGACTCTGTTCGAATTCGGATCCGGGTTCGGAAATGGGCAAATACTGTAACACTTTTTTAAATTTATTTGTTTATGGTAAATTCAAAATTAGTTTCCTATACAATTTAAATATTTTTACATATGATGCTACAAATATTTTAAAAGATAAATTCGGAGAATTTCTTAAGTCGCTAAATAACAATTGGATAAGCTAAGCCGAACCCAAAAAAATGTAAATGTGTATGATTTATTATTCTGGAAAAAAAAACTAAAATTAATAATTAAATGTAAATATTATTATTATTATTAACACTTTTTTAAGTTCAACCCAAAACCTCACTCAGTTCGTGAACATGAAAAGTATAGTTCTAATAAAATACGAATTCAATAAGCTATTCATTTTTTAAAAATTATAAAGTTAAATAAATAGCAATGTTTATGTATTTGTTGGAATAATAATCTAATTGTCCAGATTTGCTTAAATACTTGACAGTTGCGCCATATGGAGCTGTTAAATGTGCTATGTTGTTATTTGCAAAAACCATCAATATGATTTGATATAATTATTTTATAATTTTGCTTAAAAGCAACCAAATTTTTAATTCTTGATATTATTCGATAGCCCTAAATGGTAGGGCCAAAGATGCTCGAAAAACAAGGTTTTTTTTGTGTTCCTCTCTATCTATAATTTTTTGAACTTAACAAATTTTTTGAAATTTTGTAGACTGATAGAGAACACTTAGAGCTATCGAATGATATCAAGAATTAAAAATTTGGTTGAGCTAAATTATAAATAATTGTTCATAAAATCATATTGATGATTTTTTAAATAATGACTCCGCCCCGATAAAATGATTTCCAATGGGTCCGAAACTTTACAAAAAAAAAACCAAATACGACTATTATTTTCGTATAATATATATACATTATAAAAAATCACCCTGCACAATACACAATTTTGAACTAATTGTACCAAATAGAGATGGTTTGACTTTTTGTAATAAATAAATAAAATTAATTGTCAATATTGTCATTTTGAAATTACAATTTGGCTTATGGTTGATAATTAGTTTTAATAGAATTATTATAATGCATATTATTCTTCCATTCTACGAATATATTTCATCACTTCGCCTCGACTAAATTCATTTTATTGTCGTTTTTCAATGTCGAACTTCTTTCTCCAACGAATTAAGCTGTTTCTATGGACTCCGAATTTTTTAGCAATTTCCTTATCACTTATCATTGGGTTTGTTTTTCTTATTTTGTGAATTTTTTTCAAAAATTCCAATTTTTCATCGTCGGTATAATGTTTGGACTTGGCTTAACCGCAGGCAAACTAATTAGCTAATTAATGATATTAAATTTGCTCATTTTAAAATAAGAAATAGAAGTTTTATTGTATTACTTGTGATTAAAAAAATTTTTTTTTTTTTACGTTACTTGTGATTAAGCCGATGCTTCTCTTCCAATTATAAATGCTCTTCCATTCGACGCCAATTTTTCCCGCAATTTTTGTCTCAATTTTCCATGTTGGTATTAAATTGAATTTTTTTGAAAATTCTTCCTTACATTTTTCAAACAATTCAATTATTTCATACTTTTGTTTGTTTGTAAATGTTGTAAATTTCTTTGTTGAATCTTAATTTTTTTTTAATTCTAAGTTTTGCAACTAACGAATTAAAATTAAAAAAACAATTTAATATAATAAAATTAATCCAAATCCAATAATCTTGGTGTCATCCGAAAGCTCTTCACATGCTCTATTAGCCTTACAAAAAGCGAAAAGATTTCAAGCCTGGAAAAATTTTTATTATGAAAAACCCAAAATTTCGACTTTTTCGCAATTTTCATGTATAACTTTTTTGGTAATTGTCTAATCGCGAAGCAATAGCTTAGAAAAAGTCTTCTAAACATGTTAAGCATTCGAATGATGCCAAAAATGTTGGATTTTGATAATAAAGAAAAAAGTTATAGAAAGTTATAGTGAAAAGCATGCTGGGGCCCAAAGTGCCGGCCCAACTGAGGTGTGTACCTCTTAAAGCACAAAATTATATTTTTTGCGTTATTTTTTAAACATGTATCATTTAATCAACAAAATTTAATCTTCTTTTTTTTCTCTTTTTAAATTTATTTTTACCAAATTCATTTTTCCATTGTTTTATTTCCCTACGACTAATCCCCAAATTATGCATAATTTCCTTTTCAATTTTTGCTCTTTTTCTTCCGTCATAATTAAAGCCATAAATTTTTTCTTTTTTCATTTCATCAAACTCTCTGATCAGCTCCATTTTTGTGTCCATATTAATGTCGTCCTTATTTTGCGAGAAGAAGCTCTTCTTCAGTGTTTGTCCCAATTTTTGCTTCAATTTAAAAATATTGGTGCGATTTGTGCCCAATTTATTTGCAATTTCACATTCAAATTTAACAATTGACAAATTTTTGTAACATTTTTCTTTTCGCAATTTCATTTTCATGTAATTAAATTTCTTTAACATTTCCATTTCTTCGCCAAATTCATCATTCAATTTGGCATTCTTAATTTATGAAATTTGTAATTTAAAAACAAAATATTATTTTAAGTAGCTTTTACTGTATCCCCTTGTTTATTACCGTATCAGAGGAATCCGAATCTGACGAATTGATTTGATCATCTGCTGGTTGTTGTTTTTCAATAACATCCTCTGCTGCTTCGTTGCTTAATTGCCCATTTTCAATTTGTGGCACATTTATTTTTGCTTTAGTAAATTTATTTTGGCCCACAAATTGTTCATTTTTGATTTCTTTCAAATCATCTGGCTTTATGTCTTCCATTTCTTGGTCACTGCAATTTTCTGATTTAATTAATTTAATTGATTCAATATTTTTAGCGATTTTCTGCTGAAAATTTTCATCCAAAATATCGGTTTCTTCCTTTTTTACACAATTTTCTCCGAATTTTCGTTTTTTTAAACTTTTATCTGTCATCACAGGAGTCACATTTTTCCATAAATTTTCAAATAAATCATCATCAATTCCCTCGATATCGTTTAGGAGAATTAAGAAAATAATAAATAATTCAAAAACAATTTTTAACATTTAAGAAACTAGGAAATAATTTATTAGGTTTAAACAGACTAATATTAATATTATATTAAAATTACCAGTATTTTGCCATGATTCAGCAAGAAAACAATTAAGTATTAGAAAATCAATGAATATTATTATTTTACAATTATTTTTCAATTTAGGTTTGTCAAGGGCATTAATAAATTTTTAGAAAGATTAATTGTAAAATTTTTTCAATTTTAAAACAATTAAATTTTCATTATTTTTAAATTAGATTAAAATGGCATTATATCAAAAGATTTTTGTCAGCATGTATGATGAATAGGGTTGTAAATTATATGGATTAACATATTTTTTCTGCGCATATGCTATGAAGAAAGGGGCTTAAAAATAGCAGTTCTGCGTTAAAATTTTTTGATTTGGTGAAGGTTTTTAGTCCATATAATCCAAATTTTGGGGTTTTCGAGAATAAATCCATATTTCGACATTTTTGCATTTTTAGTCCATATTTTGGCCATTTTTAACAAATTTTCACAAGAAAAATGCAAAAAAGCGAAAAATACACCCCTAAAGAGCGACTTTTTTTGTAAATTTTTTAAAAATACACGCCTAAAAAAGAGAGTTTTTTTTCGAAATTTCGGAAAGTTTTTTAGGTATTTTGTCCACTTCCGAAAATTTTCGCTGAAAACAGAATGAGATTATTACAAAAATTTTGAGATGTATTTGATTTGCAATTGTGAAGTTTGAATTTAATTAAAATTGGCATTTTTTAAATGTTAAATCCATTCTTTGGCAGTTTTTAGCGTATTTTTAAGTCTAAATTTCGCAAATATTGAATTAAATACATTTTTCGGAATTTGTTAGGTTTAAAAGATATATTTTGGCAGTTTTTATTCCATATTTTGGTCCATATTTCGCCATTTTTGAGCTTTTTAGTCCATATTTCGCGCTTTTTTAGTCCATATTTTATGTACATATTTAGCGCTTTTTTAGTCCATATAATTTATAACCCTAATGATGAATATTGAGTCAATTTTGTAAAATTTTCTATCAAGATTTTAACTGAAAAACCAATTAAAAAAGGTATTTTTATTAAACAATTGTCAATGATTGATGACATTCATTGCTATAAAAATAAAACAAGGTGCTATGACGTTACTCTTAAGGCTACCCGACTTTTGGGACCCGACATTTTGGGATTTTAATAAACAAAAAAAAATATTTAAATATTTAATTTTATGTCCAAAATTAGACAAATTTACGTCTGCTTTAGCCAGATTTAATTCCATTGCAAGAAAAGGCAAAATAAAATTTTTTTTTTTTGATATAACTTTGCTCAAAAGCAACCAAACTTTTAATTCTTAATATCATTCGCTAGCACTAAATGTTCTCTATTATCCTACAAAATTTTAAAAAGTTTCATTAAGTTTCAAGAAAGTTAACACCAAAAATGTTCAAAAAAAATTACTTTGTTTTTTGAGATTCTCAGGTCATACCTTTTTCGAAAGACATAACGATTTTTGAAATTTTGCAGGATAATAGAAAACAATTACGGCTAACGAATAATATAAAATTATAAATTGATTCCTTTTGGGCGAAGTTATGAATAGGGATGATATTTTTAGACAAAAGCCTATTTTTTCCTGAGCTTCCCGGGGCATGAAACGCACGAAAAACATGTTTTTTTTTGGGCTGTTGTTAAGCTACTTTTATTGATGCCTATTTTTAGGCTTTTATTTTTAGAGCCTAAAAAGCCCTAAAAAATTTTGAAAGAACCTATTTTTGTCTATTTTGGCGTTTGGTCAAAAATTTGGCCATAGGAAATGAAAATTTTAAATATCTCCAAAATTTATTTACTTATTTTTTTTTGACAAAATTTTTGATTTTAAAAATTATTTAGCTCAATAGGTGACGGGACGTTAGTCAAAAACCATCAAAATGGGCGTTAGTCAAAAAACCATCAAAATGAAAAATATCGATTTTTGGGCGTTAGTCAAAAAACCATCAAAATGGGCGTTAGTCAAAAAACCATCAAAATGGGCGTTAGTCAAAAAACCATCAAAATAATTTTATGCGTAGCTGATCAAAACGGGCGTTAGTCAAAAAACCATCAAAATAATTATACACTATACGATTATGGCCTATATGCATGCAACACTCAATTAATGCCAACCACTTCTTGCCGCACTGATTATTAATTAATGCCAAACTATCATCAACAAAACAAAACCAAAATATTTACGCAAATGATGACGGCACAAATTTATTAAAATATTCGATAATGCCAACCAATCTGCAAATCACCAAAAAATATAAACATTTTATTCTTGATTTTTCATTAATAATGTAAAGGAAGATGTCAGTTAAATAAAAATAATTAAAAATGGGATTTATTTTTAAAATCAAAATTTGGGAGAAATGACAAAGTAAAAATTCTAAAAAATTTCTAATCCCCAGACGCAGAGCAACTGAAAATTTTCTTCCCGCTTCGTCTGTCGATTGGGGACTTTGATTTCAGCATTGATCAGCAAAATTTCAACAATGCATACCTCTTCAAAAAGATTGGGGATGAGATTTGTTTCATAGGTTATTTTAAAAAAAGCTAAATTAGTACAGAAAAATTTTTAGATCACGAAGGAACTCGGAAGAGGCACACGCGGACCGGCCAAATCGAAATGTTTATGTACTACGCTGTCAAAAAAGACAACTTTAGGATTTCTCTTTGTTGAATTGAAAAAAATTTAAATACAATTTAACTTTGTTGGATTTAAAAATTATCTGTTGTTGAATTTAAATAAAATTTAAATAACTTTATAAAAAACCTAGTCAGTAATAATAGTGCGTAAATATTTTGGTTTTGTTTTGTTGATGATAGTTTGGCATTAATTAATAATCAGTGCGGCAAATATTTTGGAAGTGGTTGGCATTAATTGAGTGTTGCATGCATATAGGCCATAATCGTATAGTGTATAATTATTTTGATGGTTTTTTGACTAACGCCCGTTTTGATCAGCTACGCATAAAATTATTTTGATGGTTTTTTGACTAACGCCCATTTTGATGGTTTTTTGACTAACGCCCAAAAATCTTTTTTTTTATTTTGATGGTTTTTGACTAACGCCCCAAAAATCGATATTTTTCATTTTGATGGTTTTTTGACTAACGCCCATTTTGATGGTTTTTGACTAACGACATAGCCGCTCAATACTGTTTTCTCTATTTTTTTTTTTACTTTTTTGAATAATTTGTCATTTTACACCCCTAAATTTGAGACTTTTTGGAGCCTATTTTCCATTCTAATTTGGGGTTTTTTAGAGCCTAAAGCCTACCTTTTTGGTGTTTTATGGAGCCTAAAAATATCATCCCTAGTTATGAATAGTTTTCTATAAAAATTTTTATTTTAATGATTTTTTGATAACGCCCATTTTGATGGTTTTTGAGCGTGCTGAGACGATCCTAAAATAGTATCAATGGGGCGTTCCTAAAAAAGTATCAATGTGGGCGATCCTAAAAAAGTATCAATGTGGGCGATCCTAAAATAGTATAAATGGGGCGTTCCTAAAATAGTATCAATGTGGGCGTTCCTAAAATAGTATCAATGTGGGCGATCCTAAAAAAGTATCAATGTGGGCGATCCTAAAATAGTATCAATGGGGCGTTCCTAAAATAGTATCAATGGGGCGTTCCTAAAAAAGTATCAATGTGGGCGATCCTAAAATAGTATCAATGATAATAATTAATTAAAATAATTATTATTCAATGAAACAAATATTTTGCAAGTAATAAAAATTGTTTTCTACATAAAATATTATTACGTCTGAAACGATAATCAATGTATGTCAATATTTTTTTGCCATATAATAACAAATTTTTAATTTAAAAATTAGCGTTTCAAAGTGCATATAGAAATCTGTATGCCTTTATGCATAAGTTGTCCATGTAGTTCATCAAGTGTCTTTATTTCCTTTTTTTCATAGCTTTTGACAAGTGATATTGCTTGAGGATTTTTTACGAATCCTTCAAATCCGGATTTATGGCCTTCCAAATAATCAAGTAAATTAAGGGAAAATAAAACTAATAAAAATATTTTCATTTTTTAGTCAATCTAAAGAATGAATTTAACACTGAAGGGAAATATATTTTTAAATTAAAAATTTGTTATTATATGGCAAAAAAATATTGACATACATTGATTATCGTTTCCGACGTAATAATATTTTATGTAGAAAACAATTTTTATTACTTGCAAAATATTTGTTTCATTGAATAATAATTATTTTAATTAATTATTATCATTGATACTATTTTAGGATCGCCCACATTGATACTTTTTAGGAACGCCCCATTGATACTATTTTAGGAACGCCCCATTGATACTATTTTAGGATCGCCCACATTGATACTTTTTTTAGGATCGCCCACATTGATACTATTTAGGAACGCCCACATTGATACTATTTAGGAACGCCCCATTGATACTATTTTAGGAACGCCCATTGATACTATTTTAGGAACGCCCACATTGATACTATTTTAGGAACGCCCATTGATACTATTTTAGGAACGCCCACATTGATACTATTTTAGGAACGCCCCATTGATACTATTTTAGGAACGCCCACATTGATACTATTTTAGGAACGCCCCATTGATACTATTTTAGGAACGCCCACATTGATACTATTTTAGGAACGCCCCATTGATACTATTTTAGGAACGCCCACATTGATACTATTTTAGGAACGCCCACATTGATACTATTTTAGGAACGCCCCATTGATACTATTTTAGGATCGACCTAGCACCTTTTTGAGTAACGACCCGGCATTGAAAATAATGTCTTGGTCATTTTATTCAAAAAAAAAAAAAAACGAATTCACAGAATTTTTTTGATCAGTTCCATGTCTCATTCAGCTGTTTAAAATGGGCCTCCGTCTGCGCATTTTTCTCCGCCAAATTTTGCAATTGTACTGAAACAACTTCATCAACGGGTGCCACAGATGAGCGGCAAAAAAGGGATTTGAATTTTCGAAATGCCAAACGTGCTTTTCGATGAAGCAAAGGATGGAAGCTGAATTTTGAAAAAATAAAATTTATTTCAATTAAAAACATAATAATTATTGCACAATTAAATTTATTGCTTGAGAAAAATTTCATTGATTTTGCAAGATACGAGTCAGCAATCAGCAATATTTTAAGTCAATTTTCAACACCGATTTTACCCAAAATTAAAAAAATCCTGGTGACGTTTACGAATTTTTTTAAAATTGAAAGTCTATATCTTTTCAAATTACGAAGATCCCGCATTACAGCGTGGGATCTCGCGAGGTTTGGTCGGTCCAATAAATTTTGAATTTGAATCCCGCAGCGGATTACGCAAAATTGGAAAGCCGAATTTTGAGGGTGCATTTTGCTTTTTATTAGCATAAATAAATGATGTTATTACAAATATATATATAGAAATTAATTAATTCAAAAGAAACTCACACAATCATCAGAATTGGAAGAATAAAACAACAAAATGAATTGACAAAGAGAAACATTTGTGAAAAAAGTGAAAATGTCTCCAAATCGTTAATTAACCCAAAATAATTGGTCATTAAGAAAACAAATAGAGCCAAAGAGGTGCAAAATGAGCATTATTTTTCTTTTTTATTGTATTTTTTTTAAATTTTTCATGAAATACCAAAATAGATTCAACAAAATTTTTAATTTTTATGCTCATAAAAACTCGGAAAGTACAAAAAAAAACAACAACAGCGTTTTCATATTTTAAGATTCCACGTTTAAGAAAATTAAAAAAAAAATTCCACCCTTATTATAATGCTCGAGATTAGACACGTCCCCTTTCTTTACGGCATATAAAATCATATGAAAGCCGACTTTTTAGCCGTTACCGTACGTATCGTACGTATCCCGTTCCTGATTTGGAAACATTTTTCGACATCTTAGTCTTGGTCAAAATTCGAGATTAACCTGGTACCGTGCTGAAAGGAATTTCGCATTGTTTGACGGCACCTTGTGCCGTGAAAAATATTTCTTTTTGTTGTAACGAGTAATTAGCAAAAAAATCTTAAATTTAATTATAATTTAAGAATTAATTGATTAATCAATGGACTCACAAAAATCTCAACGAAACTGGCGACCAATGTAACACAATACAAAAATAGATTAAAGTCAGAAATATTTTGCATCGAATGCAGCATATAAATCTGATGATAACCACCGGCTATGCTAATTGGTACCTTGATTAACTAATTAATTCATAATTACTTATTAATTTACAAATACCGTAATGCAAATCCAGCTAATTGTAAACAGCCAACTTTTAAAGTGTTCATATTTTTCCACATATATTGTGGCCAACAACCGTTCCACAACCATCACATGGCCCACCAAATTGAGAAATAAAAGCGATACAATACCTGCAGCGAGCACAATTGGTGGTGCAAACAAAAAAATATTTTCAACGATAAAAAATTGCCACAGAAGAACAAAAAATCTGCTCAAAATTATGTAAAAAATGCCAAAAAATTGTGCCAACAAAATCAGTTTCAAATTCATATGCAAAACATATGTTCGGTAGATGAGCACTGAACAGAAAATGATCAGCACAAAAGATGGGAAGCATATTGAAAACTCGACAACGTTAATGATGAAGCAAATTTTTGCAATTAATGAGTAATTAGTTATTTGAGAAAATGGATTATTTAATCCGTCGGACGAGAAGACATTGTTAATGGATGCTTGTTAGATTACTTTATGGGAAATCTGTAAGTTTTTGGCAAAATTAACAAATGTCATTAACAAATTTCGAAATTCAATTTGGAATTTCGGATTTTCATTTCTTTCTTGAATATTGTTTTAATAAAGCAAATATAACTTTATTTATATCAGGTTTCTCAAATGGATGGGTTTTCGACATTTTTTTGTTTTTTGTTTAAGTTTTTAAAAAATTTTAGGCTTCATTAATGGGACTAGGATTGTTCAACGACCACAGGGCTGGGGACCTAACTAATTTTCAACAACAACCCAATTCGGGCAATTCGAAATTCGTCTGTTGCACTCCAATCGGATGAGAGTGTTGAAAAAAAAAATTTTTTTCGAGTTTTTATGAAAATTCCTCCCCAACGAAAAGTATTGCTCCCTGACATTTTTAAATTTCGTCAGCCAATCCCCGGCATTTTTGTCGGCGTTTTTCTTCCCGCCCCGCTAAAATGGGGAAAATGTTAACATTTTATAAGGTTTTGTTTCATTACTTGTAATAACTATTTTTAATTGACAATCGAATTAAGAAACTAAGGTTGTTGTCACGCAATGTTATTGAAATTTTATCGAAGGTAAAAGCACGCGATTTCTATTTTTTTATAGTTTGATTTAGGGTTAAGCCCCGAGCCCTCGGGGGGGGCAAAAAGTCGGGGGCCAGGGACCTCGGGGGGCGACATGTCGGGGGTCGGGGCGGGGAGGAGCTCAATTGTCGGGGGTCGGGGACCCCGATCGGGGAATGATTAAATTTTATTTTAACACAAAAAATAAATTTTTTTTTTCTTTTTCAATACTCGTAAATCTTCCCTTTTTTCACTTTAATCATCTGATTTCGTTAGCGCCAGTAAGAGTGAGTCCAAGCTGGCGCCTTTAAACCAGGGCTTCCATTTGTTCTTATTTATAAGAATGTTCTGATTTTGGGGTAGCGACGAAAATCTATTTCTTAAAAAAACTCATAATTTTTGAAATTGGATTTAATTAAAAAAATTGGCCTTTTTGGTGAAAATCTGTTAACAAATCAGAACGAAATTACAAAAAAAAATTCCGGCGGCGCCTGTCGGCACCGCCGGACTACCTCCATTGAAGCAATTTTGCAAAAAGTCCTGATTTTCGACTCCAAAATCTGATTTTGGGCCCGATGTCCTGATTTTGAAAAATTTTCGATAGAAACCCTGGGTTTAACCGAAATTTTTGCGAATCCGTCTGAACATCGAATTTGACCATCATTTTTTTGCGGCGCTCTTTTTCAAAAAAACTTTGGGCTACAGCAGAAGGGGGATGGGCGGCGATGCTGTTGGGAGCCGCGAGGAAAATTTTTTTGAAAATTTTTAATTTATTAACAGATTTTTCCTAAACTATTTTAGCAATTTTGGGACAATTTTTTGCAAAAAAAAATGGAGTTTTGGGAGGCCGGCGGTGCCGATAGGCGTCGCCAAAAAGTTTTTTGGAATTTTTAATTAATTTTATTAAGAAAATTGTTCAAAATTTCATAAATTTTCAACCTTTCCCCTCTTCGTTGTTGAATTAAATTTTTAAATTTTAACAATGCTCGGGGTCCCCGATTCCCCGAATTCGTGTCGGTGAGTCGGGGGGCAAAAAGTCGGGGGCCGGGGACCTCGGGGAGCGACATGTCGGGGTCGGGGCGGGGAATAGGCCCAAAAATGTCGGGGATCGGGGTCGGGGACCGGGGAGCTCGGGGCCGGGGCTTAACCCTAGTTTGATTTACGGCGTATATTAAAAACGTAATCACATTTCTTTAACTTTTATGAGCTAATTATGGTCAGTTAGTAGTTTATGATGTTTAAAAGAAGGTTGGTGATCTCTAAAAATAGTCCATTTAATCGAATAAGCGTTGGACTATTTTGGAAATTAAATTTAATGTTTTTATATAAAGTCCCAGCATCGTTTGTCTGCTGGCACTGCTAATGGGTGCTAAGCCAAAATTGGATTAAAGCTGCCAAATTAACAATGAAATTTTGTGGCACTACCCTGGTCAAAGATAATTGTTTTCCCATTTGTTTTAACGCAACTCTTTATGCCATAAAAAAACTTCAATCAGCCAAATGAGTCGTACCGGTCAATCAATCGGCAATTATCAGTGATCACTAGTGATTAGAATTTTGCTGTTCCTCTCTCTCTCTACTCTCTCCTCTTCTCTCTCCCTCTCTGATCATTCGTCGTTTTCCTCCTCATTTTCTGCCCCATTGTTGCAGTACTGCTTCAACTCGCTGAACTTGTGCTGAATTTGGCTTTTAAACTGGCCACAATCCTTCAGTTTATTCGATCCTTCCAATTTTCTTCGCATTTGCTGTGCTTCGCTTGGCGTTGTGCCCGCTTTACACTTGGCCAGCATTTGGTTCATTGCCTTTTTTTGGCTTGTGAATCGGCCCATTATGCTTCTGATGGCACTGCAACATTTGGCCACGGCACTTCCTCTGCGGGCATTTTTACAATGCTGCTGAAATTGTGATGCATGCTTTTGCAGCACCTGTCGTGCCATTGGTTCTGAATTTTTTATTTTTGTTTAAAAATCAGAAATATTTTATTGACATACCATTGTAAACGCCATGTAAAAAGTCGACTTTCACAAGAAAAAGTACCGCTAAAACAAAGAAAAAACCGTTGGGATTCATTTCCGATTTAAAAAAGGGCTTTAAACAGAGGAATTGGTGAAGGGATTGGATTGGCAAATTCTGACTTAAATATGCCAACTTTTGACTGTAGTTTGTGAGACCAGTACAAAAAAGAAAGTATGCCAGCAGATGAGCAAACAGAATCACCGAAAATTTGGCACTTTTTCAATTTAATCATCAAAAATTTGAATTTTATTATTTGTTCAGGTAAATAGTGAAATTGTGGAAGTCATCAAATTCCTAAAACAAATGAATTTTTATTAACCATTGATTTTCGAATATGACAATTTAAAAAAATTTATACCGCAGATTTGGCATTTTTTCAGTTTAGTGATCAAAACGTTTTTAATTTTAATGTTTATTCAGCTTAAATTTTGAAATAAAGAAAATTATTTCGAGGAATATGCATCAAATTCATAAAAAAATAATAACGAGCACTAAAATGTAAAAATTTTTAAAATGATTTTGCCAAAAACTCTTTTTTTCTTGACCACACCTCAAATTTACTAGAATAGATCTGGAAAATCTATTACCAACTTTGATGCAAAATGTTCAAGAAAAGAGTCATCCAATTCTCGTCTTTTCTCTCAACTGTGCCATAAATTTAAGGATTTTTGAGACTCAATTAATGGCACACTTAAATACATAAATTAAGCTTAAATATTTTTTCACATTTCTCGTTGGTAATTAGACCTACATTAAGCTTATTTTAATCATGCGCTCAAAAACCAGTTTTAAGTTTCCACTTAAGAGTTAATGCATCTCAGGCGAATGAAGCTGGATCGAATCAAAAAAACAAAGCCGGGTTCATTTTCAGCGCATTAAATTAGTCCAGCAAAATTTGAAAAAAGTTTTTAGGGGATAACGGAATATGCCAAAAAAATAATTTTTAAATGATTCTATTTCTGAAAATTGTAGCAAAATAGTTTTAAAATATTAAATATTAATTAGCGCTTTTATTTCCATAGTTTTTTTTCGTTTTTTAATGATGAATTTGCACATAAATAATGAATTTATTTTTGTACAACAAAAATCACTCACACTCTCAGCCACAATAATTTTTCGTGAAAATAATTATATGTAAGACAGAGCCACAAAAACATTAAATCATTACAATATTATAAGGAGGACTAATATTATTAATTAATTAACATCCGTTCCTATAAATTGTACTGTTTCATGAAGCGCTTCCGAAACTCTCTAAAATTGCAAAAAAAAAAATAAAATAAATCATTTTTAGAGGCCAAGATTTCTTCTAAATATTCACCTGTTCATTGCTAGAAAAAGAATAGGATTTAATCCACAATAAATCATCCAGGGACCCTGAAATGTCAAAAAAGTAAAATACACAAAAAATCATTGTGAAATAAAAAAAATAGGCTAATTAAATTTACCTCAATTAAATAGACGTGATTTGTGCGAGAAAGTGACACGGGAATCAGTTTCAAAATCTTTCCTTCACAAATTTCTCCGTTACATGTGCTGAAGGAATTCCATGCGATAATTAGAAGGACCATGACCAAATAAAGGATGAAAGCCTGGAAAAAAAGGAATTTGACTTCAAATAATTTTAATTTCACTAGAGTCCATCAAATTGAGAATTTAAAAAAATAATTTAATTTTAACTTAAATAATAAATAATGCTTTTCAAGAATAAAAATTTCCCCAGACTCGCGACCGAGTAATTTTGGAAAAATTAGAAAAAAATTACATGGAGCTCGAGACCGAGCCTTAGACCCCCGAAACTCAAGACCGAGACCAAAAAAACCCGAGCCTTTTCTCGAGTCAAGACCGAGACTCTTGAACAACACTACTAAATAACCGATTGAAAAACGGGGACTTTTAAGCCTATATGTATTCTTTTTCAAAACGATCACCTGAATCAGCAACCGTCGTTCGTAGTCGCTCAGAAGCGGTGGTGGTCTTGTCGCATTTATTTTGTCGTCGCCTTGGTGAATGCTGTTTCTACTCTAAAATTTGAAAAATAAACCATTAAAATATTAATTTAATTTGTTTTTGATTGACCATTTTTGCCATCAAAATGATGGCCACATAAATGATCAGACACATGATCGGCATCACAACGGTAGCCCACCAAAAAACGTCACGAATTGTCTGTGTGTACGGCTTTTTGATGTCGAACACAAATTGACTTGTGCCCGGGTAGAACCGATCACCCATCAGATCAGTTTGGTGGAGCACAATGATCAGCAAAAACAGTGTCCAACAGAAGGCATGGGCAGCCTAATGTATTTATTATTATTTTTTCTTTGGAAGGTTTAAATTTTTTTTATTTTTTTATTTTTTATTCTTTCCAAAAATTTATTGATTTCTTTTTTCCTTTTTTAACTTTTTGGTTAAAATTTTTTCTTTTCTTTTTTTTAAAGAAAAAAAATTTTTTAATTTTTTTTCTTTTAATTATTATTTTTCTTTAATTTAATTTTTAACAAAAAAAAATGATCGAAATGATGTAAAATTAAACAAAATATTTTATGAATTTTACTTAATAAAGTCAATGAAAATCACGAAAATTATTTGGCAAATATCTAAAAACAAAACTTATAATTTTATTTATATTATTTTGTTATTAAAATAGTGCCAACATTGAACAGTTTCGCCTCCGTTTCCTCCTCAAGCTTAAAAAAGGATGAGCCAAGAAATCGCGCTCGCATAATTACAATTAGGCGGTTAATTGCCAATAATAAATGTTGCATGACCAGTAAATTCCAGGCATTGATCACAATGCTACCACAAAACTTTATTAAAAAAATATAAAAATAAATAATTTATAGTGGAAAGATATTTTTTATTAGGGACATTTTTAAAAAATATTTTGCTTTATTTTTTAAATTAAAAAATTAAAAATTTTCTTAAAATTTATTTTTTGAAATTTTAAATGTTTAATAATTGAATTTTTATCATGATTAAATACATTTTAAAAAAGAGGCCAAACACACACCGAAATTGAAGCAAAAAACTGAAAATTCCACTTGCCAATACCGCACAAATTATCATTAACCTTATTCTTATTTATTTAATTCATTTTTAAACAATTCAAATAAATTTGAGAGGCAATACCATTTGGAACCAAATTGGGATGTGATTGGTGATCAGATTGAGTATGGCAAATATGAGCATCAGCGCCAACTGGAGACAGTCAGTAACGCCGTTGGTGAACAAAATGCGAAAGCAAACATTCCTCCGATAATTGGAGTAGATCAAAAAAATCTGAAGAAAAAAAGTAGGTAGGGAAAGGCTTGGCCAAATATTTAAACTTTATAAAATTTTTATTATTAAATTTGTAAAAGCGTAATTTTTCATTGCGATTAAACTGTGATAAATGTGAATTTTCGGTTTTTTTTGCTGGCCCATTTTTCGACTTTACAGCAGATTACCGTTTATCTAGTTTTTAAATGCGCTTCAAAAGTGGGTTTTATTTTTTTGTTTCAAAATTTTTAATTAAAATATAATGAAAAAGCATTTTACGCTTAATTAAAAGTCAAATTAATAAATTGCCCAAATGATTAAATTGCTACTGGCAGTGTCATCAGTTGGAGCACCAGCATCGGTGCGCAGATCATAATGTTCATCAACGAGAACGGGTTCAGTTTCATTTGGTGATGATCAGTTGCATTTGGATGGGACAATAAATTTGTTGATGAATTTGTGGTGAAATTGAAGCTAATCGAAGTGTTTCCGATGGCACCGCTTTTGTTGAAATGTGCCATCATTTCGATGTCATTGATCAGAAGAGATGGCAATGAGTCATTTGGGTGATTATCGAAGCCAGAGGTGGTGGAAAATAATGTTACATTATCACCACCCATTTCTCACCAGCAGTCCTCCGATTGATTGGTCAGCTGAATCAAAAAAAAAAAGAAAGATTCAATTTAATAAGCACACATTTCAAATGTTTTTTTGATTTTAATTAAAATAAAATAAATATAATTTATTTAAATATTTAATAGGAACGGCAAAATGACAAAGAAAAATGGTTCATTAATTAACAATAATTAGATTGAAAATAATTAACACTGAATCAAATTTGAACATCTGCTGCGATTTTCGAATTGATTTTCGCGTGTTGTCATCTTTTTTCTAATTCTCATTTCTCATTGGCAAATTATTATTTTTTTTATTAATGAGAGAGAAAGGGAGTCAATTACTTGCGCCTTCAATTAACCATTTTACAGAAATTGCAAAATAAAACCTTTTTTTAAGTTTTTTGGTTGATCATTTTTATATTTTTTGTGTGATTTTAAACATGAATATAATTCAGCTTCTTTAATGATTCAAAAAATTATTGACATGTAAAACCTCTCTATTAATAGATTAAAGCAAAATCATTTGTAATTAGTAATTATGAATGGGGGGAGGAGGGAGATTTTATCGACTCTTAAATAATATATAATATTAGGTTTACAATTAAATTTGGCGAACAAAGTTAGTAATGGGATACGACGACATTACCATTGTCAATTATAGGAATTTAATAAAGTATTGCTCAAATAGAAGTAGAAGAACTATTAATGAAAAAAATAAAAATTAAAAATGAATTTAAAAAATTAGACTAGAAACTCAGTAAATTAGTTCAAATGGATTCAATAATTAGCTAAATCAAAATGGAAAATTTAAATAATAATTTTTTTTAAAACTGAATATTTTTATGATTTTTAAGCAAATGCCAAAAAATAAATTAAACAAAAAAAATATTAATTTTTTATGAATGGCAAAATTACAAGAAAAAATCATTAATTTAAAAAAATAAAATACTGAATTATTATTAATTATTGTTTATAGTAGGAATTATTTAAAATGTGAAAAAATGTACGAAACCAAATTTGATTTATGAAAAAAGTGTTAATTATTTTTCACAAACAAATTCATTTACATCGAAATGCTTTTCGCGCATTAGCATCTTTTTTTTAATTATCATTTTTTTGACAAATTATTTTTAATTAATGAGAGAGAAAGGGTGTCAATTATATATTCAATGAACAATTAAATTTGACGAACAAAGTTAATAGGATACGACGACGTCACCAATTTGTCAATTATAATGTATTAAAAGAAAAATAGAACAAATAAAAAGTTGAAAAATGAATAATTCATTATAAACTCATTAAAATTACTGAAAATGTTTTACATAGTAAATAAAAATTTAAAAAAAATCACTTTCTGATGGGAAAGCACTTAATGACTAGTTAATTGTTTTACCTCGTGCATAATGTTTTTGGTTTTAATCTTTCCTGAAAATAGAATTTTTTTTATAAATCGCCCGTAATTAAAATTCCGTTCAAATTAACGCTGTCATTAATAATCATTTATAAAATTTATATAATATTTCAGAAAATTCAAGTTGTTTTTTAATATATTTATAATCTTTTAAACTCTGACTATTTGAAAATAACGTAAATTTATATGAAAAAGAATTAATTTGCTAATTAATTCTTCTCTTAATTTGACAGCATCAAATTTTTCGTAATTTATTTTTTTATTTCATCATTAATCAAAAAAAAATGTGAATAAAATATGCAAAAATTTTATAATATTCATTTTTTCAAAGATTTTGACGGAAATACATGAAAGCCAACAAATTACATTATATTAATAAGAAATTTCACATTAAAATTCATAAAATCGAAATATTATTTTTCTTTATAAAATTTTAATAAAAACATTTAATAATTGCATTTTTAATGCTCCTTACTTTGCTTACATTTTCATCACTTTGTTATGCAAAATCAACAGAAATTGTCTCATTAAAATAATAATAATAATGAGCAAAGCCAATCAATCGACAAAAAAGGATTTGCTAATTTGGTTTATGAAAGCATAAAACGAACGTACAAAGGTAATTTTGTGATAATTGATCAGATTTGATTTATTTGATCATATTATTAATCCCCATTTTAAATTCTAATTAAATTTTAATAAAAAAAAGATGGTCAAAACAATGTCGAAAAAGATGCGAAACTGGTGAACATTGTCTGTGAAATGAATAAACTTCATTTGATCCTGAAAAACATCTCAGCAAATGAACCAATCAAAGTAAAAGATAATTATTTAAAAAATGATTGAAATTTTTTTATTAAAGAATTCTTCCCATTCAATTGAATATTTTGCAAATAATCACGAATACAATTTGATCAAATACCGTATCCTATCAATTTATCACAATGACCCACCGTTGAGCCAACTGTTAAACAAACTAATTATTTCTGTAATGAGCGTGATAAATGGAATAGAAAAAGGTAAAATTGTAGTCAATCTTATAATAATATAAAATAAGAATTTTTTTTAAATTCAGATAAAATTGATGGATCTGGGATAAAAATTTTGAAACAGCGCTTAAAATTTGTAATTAATTTTGTTGCAAAACGTCTCCAAATCCAATTCGACGAACGAAGTAACTTCGATTTTTGGTCAGAAAATGGTCAAATTTATCTGTTGCGAGAGATGAGTCATTTTTTGGAAAAGGTTTTTTTTATTGTTTATTTTTTATTGATTTAAATAAATAATTGCTTTTTTAAAATTAATTTAGGTCAAGATATGCAGTCAAAATGACAATAAATGCTGGCATAATTGCACGAAATACCATGAAAATGACAAAAAATTTAACGAGAAAAAGCGGACAAAGCAATTTTTGCAATTTGTGGCAAAAACAATTGAAATTTGCGAGGATGGCACGGCAAAGAGACGAAAACGTGCAATAAATTAATTTAGAATTTCTATTTTTATAATAATTAATTTTGAATATTCCATGAGAGTTAATCCATAAAAACATTCATAATCCCATTTAATCCAAACCAATTTATATACAGGAATTTGTACTCATAACAATTTTTGTTTCGATTTTTGATTTTTTCGATTTAAAAAATTTTCTTTTTTTATTTTTATTCCGTGCCGAATTTCTTTTTCATTTCTTTTGAGAATATTTCAGGATGAAGCAATTTAACGTATTTTAGGCTCATTTCGACGTCACAGAAGAGCATTTTCACTTTTAAATGTGGCTTTAGTAATTTTACTGGCACTTTTGGTCACGGTTTTTGTAATTACTCTCGGATTTATATTTTGCCATGCGCGAATCAACCAATTTTTTAATCGGGCGCCAATGGCGGCGATTCATCAAACGCAGCAAACAATTAATGGAATAAGTATGAAAATAATTTATATGAATTTTAAATAATTAATTTGACTTATAATTTTGAGTAATTGCAAAATAATAATAATGTCAATAATAATGGACAGATACACTTTTATAGGCTTAAAAGTCCGATTTAAGAATGGGCAATTAGTCATTTTAAAACATTTTTTAGGCTTATTAAATGCTTTCAACGAAATTCCGTCAACAATTGTTGGCACTGAATTCGATTGTGCAATTTGTCTCGATCCAATTCCGAGTGGCACAAGTGTGAAGCCTTTGCCAGCATGCAATGTTAAGCCAATTTAGAATTTTAAAAAATTTAAAATTTCATTTTTTAGCATATTTTTCATGAAGATTGCCTAAGCACTTGGTATTTTTTTGAAAACTCAATTAGATTATTTTCATATAATTAAATTTTGACGACTCAAACGAACGAATGTTTCTTATTTTTTAAGGCTTCAAGGTGGGAATAATTCATGCCCAATATGTCGTTATGTCATAATGAATATGCCAGCCGAACGTGAACAAAATGGTTAATAGGGAGAACAATTATATCAAAAGATTGGCTAATGAATTAATTAGCTGCTAATTCCAAGGTAAAATTAAACAAATAAAAATTTAGAAGATCCGCGTGACTTTTTGCATAATGACGGCGACAGATATCCGATGATGGGTCCAATGTTCTGGATCTGATCCTTAATTGTCGATGAGTGAAACCTATGAAAATGATGGGTATAATAATTAGTGACTTTGTATAAGTTAATTTGTTTAGATATTTAATTATTATTTTTTATATAGATTTAATTTGCAGCAAAGCAAAGCAAAAATAAAATAAAATATATAAATGCATTTTTTTGTGGCAATTAATGTGAGTAAATATTTCAGCCTTTTTAACAAAAGCAATTAGCGAGGTTTACCATTATCAGTGCTCCCAACTGAAAATTTTCAAAGACAGCATTTGGTCTACAATTGAAAATTTAATAAAAAATCAACAAAAAATGTTTTTTGCAATAAAATTTAAAAGAAATATAAAATTTAACTCGCCCGGTGGGCATTGAACCTACGGCATTTCAATATCGTAGAATGCTGAAAACGACTGAGCTACAGGCGTTCACTGCTGTTCTCCCATTTCCTTTATCCCACTTTCTGCCACAATCCGCTTCATTCTGGGATTCACATTTGCCCAAGAGGAAGGCAAAGTCAGCCAGGCAAATTTTGAACATCTGATCAGAAGAATTAATACATCCCAGAAAGCATTTCAAATTTTTCAAAAGTCATTTAAGAGTATGACGTGCAATGCGACAAATAATTCAAGGAATCAAAGTCATTATCGATACGATAAAAACAATTTTAACTGCTGAAAAAGATATTAACCTAAATTTTAAAGGAAAAAAAAAATTGATTAAGAATTTGACAAAATGAAAGTGCCAAAAATTTTTCTTGATTCTTTTTTCAAGTAAGCTTTCCCCATTGTGTTGACAATTCATTATTAAAAATTTTTCGACACGTTAAATGAGCTAAAATATTTCATATTCTTAAGCATAAAATGCATAAACTTGCAAAAATAGTCACCTTAAAGACATTCACGAAGCTTTGGTTTCGGCCAAAAATTGAATTTTGAAATTTCTTTTCGCAAAATTTGATAGTAAATGCTTTTAAAAAAAAAATTTAAAAAAAAATTTTAAGTGTGAAAATTGAATCATTGTATTTCTATTTCATTTTTTTAATGATAACCAGGGCCGCAACTTTTAGTGACGAAAAATACCGAAATAGTTAACTAAAATAGTGAGTAAAAATCCCAAAATAGTGAAGAAACAGTGACAAAAAGTCCGAAATAGTGACGAATAGTGACATAATTTTCAGCCAAAAATTGAGCAAAAATAATTTTTATTCACTGATTGCAGTTGCAAATGAGTAGGACTGGGATTTTTAAGACCAAAAACCCCAAAATATTTACCTAAAAAAAGTTTTTAAAATTAAAAATTTTTGCCAAGTAAATTTTTGAGAAAATTTTTTTTCATTTCATAGGAGTTTTGAAAAATTTTAGCTCGATTCTTAGGTGTGTATTTTTTTGAAATTTTTTTAGGTAGATTCTTAGGGGTGTATTTTTTGGTTTTATTGCATTTTTGTTAAGGAATTTTCCAAAAAATGTCGAAATAGTGAAAAAATAGTGACAAAACGCCAAAATAGTGATTTTTAACTATTTTAGTGACGAAGTCGCCAAAATAGTGATTTCTAGTGACGAAAAGTGACGTCCAAATGAAAAAATTTTAATGCAGAAATGCGTTTTTTGAGCTCCTTTCTTCAAAACAATTGAGCAAAAAAAAAGTTTTTTCACTAAAAGTTGCGGCCCTAATGATAACCTTGACAAAAACTCATGATTCATTATTTTACGTGACATCATTCCTTATCACAAGATCATTTGGCATTTGGGCAAAGTTGTTAATTGCTTACAAAATACGCAATCGCTAAAATTCGGAAACAATTAGCTGAGTAATTAACATTAACATTGTCTTTACGTAATAATTAATTGAATGCCTTTCTTATTTCATTATTTAAATGATGGCGGCCCTTTTGGGTGGGTACAAATTTTTGTTTGACCAATTTACTTCAATTATAATTCAAAAAAAAAAAAATTCATCCTCCGAAAGTAATAAACGTTTTAATTGACTTTAATTAGTCCATAAAATTGAAGCCAATTAAATGTTCAAATTAATTAAATGAATTTCGATTGAATATTCATTCCATTGAGGTTAAGTTTTACACAATATTTTCTTATTTAATTTATTATATCGGCATTTTTATCCATGTTTTTTGTTCATTCAACTTTCTTTAAAGCAAAAAAATAAATTCAATTAATTAAAATTGAAATTTATTCAATTTCGGCGCACTGATGCATTTTATATTTGCTTAGAAGGCGGCATTTTTTGTTAATTTAATTGATAGACTAAATGACAATGTTAAAGTAAAGTTCAGTTAAATGCCAACGCTTCGTAATTTTTCATTAAAAAAAACTTTTTCTAAAAATGTTCTTCTCATTTTTTAAAGACCATACAAAAAGGTTCATATTTTCAAAAGAAAATTTTCTAAATAATTTAGAAAAATATAAATAAATTTGAAAGTTTAAGTTGTAAAATAATTTGTACCTTTACATTTGTACGTTTTGCCATGAGATTTTGCCACAAATGTAAATTATCATGCCAATTAGCATACATTAATTTAATGCGAGCTTTTCCTCGTGAAAAAAATTATTCATGACAATGAAACTCTAACAAAACCGAATTAATTTTGAAAAGCCTTTGCATTTGTTTAATAAAAAATTTGTAAAATTTAAAAAAAAATAATAATTTTTATAAATACATATATGAATTTATCATTTTTAAAGCGCAAATAAATATATTTTACAGAGATACCTAATTAAGTGAGCTGTCGCAAACAGTTAACGTTTTTGTTTTGCAGCAATTTGTTGTGCAAATATTTTTAGGAGGACGCCTGAAATTAGCATTTTGCCATAAAAGCCAATTTGAAAATTGCTTAAAGGAGACTGACACCGACATACATTTGCATATTTTCTAATTAATTATTGAAATAAAAATATTTTATTTTTAAATAAAAATTCTTTTTATCATTTAAATGAAAATTTAAATAAATTAAATGGAAACTCAAATTCAAATAAAATAAAATTTTTTGTTGTAATTTTTTAATTTAAAAAATTTAATATTTTTACTATTTTTAAATGATATTTTGCTATTTTTGCACGTTCCTTTCTTATGCCAGTCAGTTCATTTAAATGCGTACGCTTTTTGAATGGCATTTGCTAATTACCTAATTCATTCTACAACCATAAAACCCGAAAATAAAAATATTTTTGCGTAAGCAAACAAATCCGAATTGTCGCATTCTGCCGCGCTATTTTGAAGCATTTACGAGTATCTTGTGAAAATAAAGATAAAAATACGCTTTGAAAATTTAAGAAAAAAAATGCTTTTTTTTGGAATCTATTATTTTTTTGTAAGTTATCCAAATAAACGAATTAAAGAAAATTTTCAATTATAAATAAGTTTGGAATTTAGAAATGGGATTTTGATAGAGACGACCAAAGAATCGGACACTTTCTATTTGGATAAAATTAGAAGAAAAAAATATTCAAAATTACTTATTTTAGTTGATTTTTGGCAAAAACTCGAAAAACAGAAAAAATTAAGGATAATTTATTTTATTTTGTTCAAAATTCGAATTTGAAGTAGCTATTCATAAGCACATTTAATTTTTATGCATTTGACTCATTCAAAAGGACAAATCTTAAAAATGGACAGATGCTTGAAAATGCCCTTCTTTTTCAAAATTTTATTTTATTTAAATTAAAATTATTAAGAAAATGCCCTCCATCATTTCCAAATCTTCAATTTTGTTGCTTTTCCCATTGCTTCTCACCACGATGGTGTTCATTTCCACTTCAACTTCGTTTCCCCTGCTGGTCACCTACAATTTCAATCAACCAATCCAACTGCTCAAACTTCTCAAAATGGACCCGAGGGTAAGCAAAATCATAAATAATTTTAATTTTCTGAATTCCCGTAATTAGGTTTTAGTAAGCATAAACAAAAAAATTTTTGCAAGAAATATTTGATTAAAAATAGGATTTTTTATTCTTGCCGTTTTCCGTAATTACCTTTTTAGACAATTTAACCTTTTTTCGTAATGAGATAAAATTCAACAAATTGTTAACATGTACTAACTCGAATATCACTAAATTTTCAGTTATAACTTGGAATCTAGATCTAATTATATTCAATAAATATAATCATTTTAATTTAGCGACAGTTGGTCTTGGCCCGCTTGTCCGATTTTGGGCTGAAACGCCATGCGCCAGCCGAGTCGCCAAAATGATAACTCTGCCGGAGGTGCATTATTGAAATTGGAAAATATCAAAAAATTTCCCAAAAATCCAAAATCCATATTAAAGGATTTTTAAAAATTTGAGCCTTTTTCAAAACACAGCCCTGGTCCAAAAAATTAGGCTTCTTATAATTTAGTAAAAATTTGGAAAATATAATTTTTCATCCCAATTCTCCGAAGGTTGACCTCGCTGGGCTCCTTCATTTAAATTCTACAGTAAACATGGGAATATAAAAATAGGAAATTTCGGCAAAATTTTAATTTGTTTTTTTTTCTTAAAGCATCCATCGATTGAACCCGCGAATGCCAAAAGTGGGCGAAACCTTTTATGCGCTTCGAGCGCAATAAATATGATTGACTTTTATTCCATGTTTTTCCATCGTGCAAAATATATTTTAGAAATAAAAATTCATTAAGAATGTGTGATGATTCATTTTTTGATGAGTAATTAATTAATTGCTTTTTTTCTAAATGTTATTGCTTTGTTATTCCTTCGCCTTTTGAGCTTCACTGGTCGACGGCAAAAGATCCGCCGAATTTTGTTTGCTCGACTCCAAACTTTTGCCGTTCCCATCATCTAAAGAGGGAAACAATTAACTAATTGCTCAAATTTGAGTATACATTAAGTCCCACAAATTTTTAAACATACGTAAAAATTTAAATTTTTAAAAATTTCGAAGAGCTTTTAAGAAAAATTCCATTCTTTATTTAAATAGTTTTGTTGAGAGAAATTCATTTTGTTGTAAAATATTTGTTTATTAGACTCTTAAGGAATTTGAAAAAAATTTTTTTCTATATAAAAAAATAAAGAAATAATGGATTTCATTTTTTTACATCAATTTTCTTAACAAATTCAAACAAAAATTACAATTTTACCCCGGAGGCGACTCAGAAAATGAATAAGAATAAATTCATTCAATTCACCACCTTGTATGAATATGGTGTTCTCAATTATCTGGCACATGTTAATGAACACGGCCTCTTCATTGGTGTCGCCTTCGATCTAATTAAATAAATCTCTAATATTTAATTATACCAAATTAGAATAAACAAAACATGGAAAAAAATGTAAGTTGGTGCCTTTAAATGTGAATTGTGCAGGTTATGTGAGATCTTTTCAAACATTAAAACCAATTCATGTGTAAAAGTTGTGCTGGGATTTAGAAAATATATATATATTTTTTTTGGGTCTTTTGAATGCCAAATAAGCGAATAAAATATGCACTAAAATCCCCCAAATATGCCCTAAAAACTCGAAAAATGCCCAAATATGCACTAAAATATGCCATAAAAATTAGCCAAAATGGCTTATAACCCTCAAAAAATGCCAAAATTGTGTGAAAATACAAAACTGACTTTAAAACATCAAAAAAAAAAAAATGGCTAAGGAGCGTTTTTAGATAATTGCAAAAATTTTGATTTTCTAAATTTATATACGAAATTTCGAATTTTTAAAATTTTTATCATATGCAAAACAAAATTACATTTTTCTTATATTAACAATTTTTTTTCCAAAAGTTCTTACAAAAAAATCAAAATTTTTCGATTTTCAAGGGTATATTTTTAATTCCCAAAAAGGTCGATCCTCACAAAGGAGAGGTACCCAAGTGACGGTGGGACTTCCGAATGAAACTTACAGGGTAGATTTACCCCTCCCCCCCCCCTTTGTATTATAAAATTTTTTTATTTTTGCTAAATGAAGCTTCTGGCCGAGATATGAAGCTTTTCCTTTTTGATATATAATATCCTTTACAAAGAATGTTAATCCAATGTGAGCGTCGGTGGCCCAGTGGTTATCCCTTCCATTATTTTTTCCTTCTTCTAAAGTTCAATTGCCCCACCGACCGACTTTTATGAAAAATCAGTTGGCCATTTTTTAACAAAATTCATTAAAAATTCTTAAAATTTTCCCACTGCGGCGCCTATCGGCACCGCCGGCCCCCACCAAAACCTATCTTTTCTTAAAAAAATTAGCCCAAAATCTCAAAATTTTTTTGTCAATCAAAAACCCAATAAGGCGCAAATTATGCTAAACATATGACCATAATTGTATGTTGAACGTAATGTCCAAAAGGGCATTATTTTTTAAAATTAAATAAACATAAAATTATGGAGAGGGACAAAGAATGAACTACTAATTTGCAAGTCAAATCAAAATGAACTAACAATAAATGGAAGACTCCCGGAATCTCCGGTTTTTAATCCCATTATAATTTGTTTTTAAGAATTACCAAAACCAAAGGTTTTCGGGTCGTAATTGAACAGAAAATTTTCTCGTGCATTCTTTTTGAGTGCGAACATTTCACAAACCACACAATTTGAAGTTCAGTTTTTGATCTGCGGCCATTATTGGTAATCGTAAAATAATTTGTTTAATTTAATACGGCGATATTTATGCGTAATTCTTCTGGGAAATTCGTCAAAAACCCAAAAATCTTCCAACGGCACTTTCTGGCACTGCCGTATGCCTAATCATAAAATATTTCTAAAAATGGCAATTTTTGACGATTATCAAAAAGAGTTTAATTTTAAGAGTCCTTTTTTCGTTTAAATTCAACTTTATGTAATTTGATTTCCAAAAAGAAAAACAATTAAAAATTGCTGTTTTTAATTGGCTAATTTGCTGGGCCGCAGACCACCGACCTTTCCCATCGGTGCCATTTCAGACACCGCCCCAATGTGTGCCGCTCTTTCCAAGCGTACCACGCGTAGTTTGCCCTGGTCGTCCAAATGTTTGAGCATCGGCAGAGTGTTTGCCTTGAACTGGGCCATGCGAATTCGGACCACGCCCTCGTCATCATCTTAAGAGTCAAGAAAAATAAATAAACATGCTTATTACAACATAATAAAATTCAAAAATTTCAAAATTTATTGGACTAGAAATCCTTCAAATTGACTATTAGAAGAAATAAAACGGTCAAATTTTGGGGTTGGATTCTTTCACTAATTACTCTTGATTGTCCACCCCGTCTCTTTTTTCATTTTTGATTCACATTCAATGACCGAATTTAATTCCAAAATTAATCTGAGGCAGAGTTTCGATTCATTATCGCATTATTTGGGAGGACCATAAGTTTTAAGTTCATGTCCAAAATCGGTTCCAATTTCTTTTCAATCCTAGTTAAAAAGCATTAAGTTATATGAAAAGATAACATTCGATACTCGCATTCTTATAGAATTTTTAAAATAATTATTAATTCAAATATTTTAAATTTGTAAAACAATATTTTAATTTAGGTTAGCTACTTTTGAAAAAAAAAACATTTTTTTAACCGATGTGGACATAGGCGCAAATGGCATTTGATCAGAAGGGCGTTCCCTGGATGTTAATTTGAGCAACATTTCAAATTGCTAATTGGTTGCACAATTAGGGGTTTTATACTCCAATAATCGGTCGTTTGTTAATTGGCTATTGTTTGTCAATTAGGGCTATTAGTCTTTTGGCTTTCCCCTTTTTTCTTCATTACCCGCTGTTAATTGGCTAATTGTTCGTCAATTAGGGCTATTAGTCTTTTGGCTTTTCCCCTTTTTTCCCCAATTACCCGCCCTCTCCGCTCCCTCCTCCTTGTCCCGCGTGTAACGCTTTCGCAACGCGTCCTTGCAGAACTGTTCCGTGCAGTCGATGAGCAGTGCCAAGTCAATGTGGCCCAGCTGTGCCTCGATGTCCTCGGCCTGGGCCAACGTGCGCGGAAAGCCCTCCACGACGAAGCCCCAACTGTTGGGACAGCGTTCATGGACAGACGCGTAAATCAATTCACGGCATATTCTCTGACAAAGGCGAAAACACACTAATGATGGCATTAATTAATAAATTAGTGAGTGAATTTACAAATTATGGCATTAATTAGTAAATTAGTGAGTGCATTTTTTGGTTTTAATATGCCAGATTAAAAAAGGTATTTGAAAAATTTCTTTACGAAATAAAATGAGGTTTTCCTTAAAATATGATGATTTAAAAAAAAAAATAGAAAATTTATTGTTTTGCAACCATTTAAGGCGTATTTTTAGGTGCTATGCCGTTATTAAAAAAACTACAAAATTTTGCTTATAATTTTACGCTAAAGCAACCAAACTTGAAAACCAAAATTTTTTGAATTTCATTAGTCATAACTTTTGAAATTTAATGAAATTTTGCAGATTAAACGCACCATATTTTATACGAGTAGTATAATAAATAAAATTTTTAATAACATATTTGAATAAATATTTATTAAAAAAAAGGTTGGACTTCGCCCACCATGGGAATCATTTCTCCGGCGTCCATCTTTTTGCCAATTTTTGCCCACAATTCATTCTCCCCATTTTGCTGCACTTTTCTGCGCAACAGTTCGCCCATGCTGATGAACACGAATCCATCATATTTTTTGGCGATATTTTGCGCAAATTTTGATTTGCTGGAGCCCGGCGCTCCTTAAAGACAAAAATAAATTACTAATTGAATGCTTTTTCGTTAATTAGCCTCCCCGTCATTGGTCATTGCCATTTTAAATGAACCTTGTGAAAACACATTGATTCTTGATGAACAATAATTAAAAACAAAATTGTTAATTTTTTATTTAAAAAAAGTCCATAATCCCACAAATGTAATACGGTCCTACAACTAAATCTGAATTGGCGCTAAGAGCCTGGTAAAAGCTTAGTTTGGCCATTTGAGCGCTGTTGGACACGTCACTGATTTTTTTTTCAATCACTTGCTTATTTTTTACCTTGATTCAAACCAATTAAATTTTATTTAAAAAAATTGCTGAGAAAAAGCAAATTTATAATTATTTAAAAAAAAATTTAATTATGCATTTTATTTTTCAAATTAAACCCTGCTAAAATCACTTTTCGAAAATTTTCGGTTTTGAGTCCAAAACTACCGATGACGAGAACAATCGGCACATTGGGCGGCACAGTGCCAACATTCTTTTGGCTCGCGGAGTGTGAAGTGCCATTCCTTTTTGATGATTCATTATTGCGACTTCCGGCACTGCTTGACGGCGATTTTCGAATTTGAGTTTCTGAAAATTGGAAATAAAATACTCTAATTATTTTAGGGAGTTGATTTTCACTTGAAAAATCTCTTTAATTGCCAATAATTTTTAAACATTTTTCGAACCCTTAACCGAGTTTTATAAGAAGATTTTCTGTTGAGATTTACGCAGAGAATCCGGAAAAAATCGGTACACGGTATTTCGTAATAAAAAATGGAACATAACGCCTTCATTCACAATCCAATCCATGAATTATGCGCAAATACAGTTAAGATGATAATCTGTGTCCCAGCGAGAAACCGTATTGCTACAGTATATATTTTTTTTTACCAGTTTCGCCGCCATTCCGCGTCTTCCATTGTCCGCCGGATGCAGATGACCTTCTGTTGCCGCTCTGTTGTGAAGTTCCTCTGCTGCCCACACCTTCTCCGCTTCCGCTCCCTTCCCTTCGCTCACTTCCGTCTCTCGATGGCACTTTTGCCGGCGCCGATGGCACCGCCGCCGCCGCCTCTTTTGTCATCGTTTTAAGAGCGGCGGCCGACACCGTTCGCCCACCAGCAGCAGCAAATGATTGGTACTGGCCACTTTTTGGAGCTGATGACATTGTTTTTGGCCTAGGCCCTCCGATGGACACTGAAAAAGCAAAAATTTACATGAAAAAAGCGGTGATGGAGACAAAGCCAATCCCGAGATTTAAGCGAGAAATGATTCAAAGTAATTAGTCAAAAGGAAAACTCAAAGAAAAATTTAAAGAATTATAAGAAAAATATTAAATTTAAATTTTTGAATTAAAAATATTTTTATAATGGAAAAGATGGAAGAAAATATTTTAAATTAAAAATATTTTTAAAAATGGAAAAGATGGAAGAAAATATTTAAATTTAATTTTTTATTTGAAATATTTTTAAAATAGAAGTTGAAAAAAACGATAAAAATGACAAAAATAAAAAAATGTAAGGATTTATAACACTTTGTACAAATTTTACACACCATTGCTTTCAGCAGCAGAACATTTAGTCGCCGCCACCTTTTCTGCTTCTTTGGTTGAGTTTTCCGCTTCATTTGCCGCGGGCGATTGTCCAAAGCCTAAAAATAATTATTTATGATTTTCGGCAACAGATATTTTACAAAATTAAAAATGAAAATTAAATTTAACACATTCTTTTTTTTAATATTATTGCCACCATTTTTTTGCTGATGCTCCGTTTTCCCAGCGGTGCCGCCCGTCGACGAATGTGCCGAGCCGGCCGATGATGCCGCTCCAGTCACCGCTCCGGCGCCAACGCCAGCACGCATTGCGCGTACGATCAACTTGCGCATTCGCTCAATGATCAACGCGTCGTCCTTTTCGCCGGGAATCAAATGGAGCAGACGCTGATCATCAAAATATTTTGCACTTAAAAAAACAGGGTGGGAATGTTTAAAATTTTTTTTTAACATTTTAATTTTAATTAATGATAGCAGGATTAATCTAATTAATTTTTTTATAATTTCTAGCTTAACAATGAAATTGAAAAGATAAATCGGTAAGGTTTAAAAAAAATGCTTCCTAATTACAAATAATTTGATCAGAAAATAATTTAATTCACCTCGGCAATGTCTTTTGCTTGAACTCATCGATACGCCGTTCAATCACCTAATGCATTTTAAAATTAAATTTAATTTTTAAATTTAATAAATTAAATTAATAAACACCTCGGGAAACAGGCCACGACTTTGCATATGCCTTCTCAGCACATCCTCATCATAATCCAAAATCAACGCCATATCCACCGGTCTGACCTGAACATATTCAAATTGATGAGATAATAATAATTATTGTTAGCAGCTAATCTGGCAAAGAAACAGAAGCCAATGTGACCAGGGTTTTACGCTAATTAGACTATTACGGATAATCATTATGCGGTCATTAGCCTCTCCACCCCCTCCCCCATTCTCTGTGGCTTAATTGGTGTCCAGCTGTTGAAGCAGGTGAGCTCTTAAAAACTCATGTCCACTCATTCAAATTTATGTGCCGTGCCGTCTTTCGTGCCAACAAATCCATTAATCTGCTAATTGCTTTTTAATTATTTCACTCACATTGCGTTCAAAGTCCTCCACTTGTCGTGCCTCGCGCGGAAAGCCCTCAATGAAATACGCTTTTGCGTACGGTTGGCGGCCCATCTCCGCTTTGACTAATTGCTGGGCCAATTCGTTGGGGATCAGCTCACCGCGCTGGTAGCGCTCGGCCGCCACTCGCCATTCCGATGATCGGTCCTTGTAGCGAGCAATCGATGTGCGGATCAAATCCTTAGAAGAAAAAAAAGGGGGGCGGGGGAATGGATTAGACGAATTCGCGCTTTTAGAACCTTTTATACTTTTTTTGCGCAATAAACCCATAAAAAAATGTAAATTATTTTCAAATTCGATTGAACAAATATGCGCATTTGAGAGTATTGAACCGAGTTTTAAAAGTCATACTTTTTTTTTACCCCAAAAATCGTGAAAATAATTGCTTGATCAAGATTCTAGTCATAACTTTTTTGAAAAACTTTATTACATTCATTTTTGTGCCTACCGGCATGCAAATGTGTGCAAGCCCTTCATCGCGCAGCTCCTCCTGCAATTTGGCCGCGTATCGTGTTTTGCCACCGCCCGGGCCACCTTGAAATATGTTAGCAGATTTAAGCCTCACGTCCAAGCCCTGGCAATTAAATAAATACCCATGAATAGAATAATTGGTGCGTCCGGAGCAATGTAAGCGTCCTTAGCCGCCTGAACTAGCGAGCTGGGCCTTGATGAGTTGGACCAGGAATTGACGCGACTTCTTGTCCCATTCTGCTGCTGAGTTGAGCTATACACACATTGAAATGAATTCAATCTTAGAAAATTTTTTTGTGTGGCAATGCTTTTTAACATATTATAACTAATAGAACCAATTAAAAATTTTTAAATAAAAAAAATGATTAAATGAAAAAATGAAAAATTTGTCTGCTTTTTAAGTTTTAATTTAAAGAAAAAAAAAGTAAAAATAAAAGAAGAACTAAATAAATATATGTAGAAAAAGATGAAAAGAGATTTTTATCTTCGTTTAAAACTTTTAGCATTAATTATATTTTGTGTTCGGACTTGTAGGTACTTAAAAAGCAAAATAAATACATAAGTGCAAAAGAATTGCTACGAATGGTAAAATTTGTGACAAAAATGCAAAAATGCAAAAAAAAAAAAATTTTTGCTCATCAGCGCCAAAAATTTTCTCATAATTTTATAAATTTAATTAATTTGAGGACGGTTTTGCCGATAGGCGCCGTCGGCTTAAAGCACTTTCCGCAGAAAAATATGGCGATATGGCGAAAACCGTTGGGCAGTATAATTAACAGCTTTATTGGTTTCGCATTGAATCCAATTCCCAATTAGCAATGAAATTATAATTTTATAATTACCGAAATAATTCTTTTTTTAATTTAAAAAAGGTTTCAAATTTAAAACAATGCCTTTTCCGCGATGGATGACTTGCGTCTCTGCTAGCTCGCTTTGACGACTTTGGACTGTGTGCCGTCGCATGTGGCGCTACAACGGCCGACGCAACGGGCGGACGCGCTAAAATTTTAAAATTTAAAAAATCATTAATATTTAATTTTGGCTCCTAATTAAATTTTAAAAGAAAATTGAAAGAACAAACGTTCCCAGTCAGGCACTTTAAGTTGGACCAAACACCGAGAACGACTCATTAATTATTTAAGAAAATTCCAATGGACAAAGGCAATTTGTTTATTAATCTTTAAACAACTGAACATTTAAAAAGGTTCAGAATACAAATTTTAAATTCTTTTAATTAATTTTAAAGATTTCACTAGCTAAGGTATTCCTAAAAATCTATAGCAGCATATTTTCAATAGCGATGAGTCACCGGAGAAAAATTTGGAATTTTTAAGAAATTTGAAAAAAGAAAATTTAAAATAATGATAGATTTTTAAAATAAAGATAGGCTGAAATAAGTTAGACCAAATACAGTACAATTTCTTAAAACGTATAGATGATCCGATACCACTTGGTTTAATTATCTTGGCGAGCATTTTTTTTCTAATTTTCTCGAGTTGGAAAAAGAGGGTGAGGGCCTGATAAATTTAAAAAAAAAAGATTTTAATTTTAAATATTATGCTTTAATAGACAGGTATTTTTGTTATTTTTGAGGAGTTAAAGGAACGAGCCTAAAATTTGGCCAAGACTTGTTCGTCTGTCCAAGCCTTTTGCCACATAATGTGACGGAAACAATTGGACGAAGGAAAAGCACGGCATAACAATAAGCAAAAAAATAAAATGTGAGACAAACCATCGACCGGGAAGAAAATAAAAAAGTAAAATAAGAGGAGAGGGACAATCAAATCAATCATACAATGATAAAAATTTCAAAAATTTATTTATTTTAGATAATTAAAAATCTTCATTTATACAGGGCGCGATAAAATTTTACCCAAATTTTTAGATTTATTTTTTCGATATTCTCAGTCCCGCGCCGGATTTGCTGGATTCCATTCCGCAACAGCATTTTTATTTTGGAAATTATCCTAATTAGTACTTTTTTGACAAAAATTCGTCATAACTTATTGAAAGTTGCCTGCTAATAGAGAATTTTAAAAGGTGATCGAACGGATATATAGGATTTTGATTTGATTTTCTTTAAAAAAAAGTTAAAATTGAATTTTTTTCGAAAATCCCTCCCGCTCATTTGTCAGTTTGCCCACCGCCGTCCGCCGTTTCATTGTCCGTCGATTGGTGCCGTTTCACCGCAACACTTTCCTCCCCCCGTTTCTTCTTCCCCATATTCTCATCAACAGCTGAGGAAGCAGTTGTTGTGCCAATGTCGCCTTTTTCGCTGCTGTTTGTCGCCGTTTTTTCCTCGCTCATTTTGTTTGGTTGGGGCGGCGTCACAAAAGAATCCCTCAAGAGAATATTGGATCAATTAAAATAAATTAGGGTCATTAAAAAAGCAATGCTAAAATTTTTATATTTTGTTATTTTAACAGTTTCTTATTTTTTGCATTAATATAATGAACTGAAACGTCTTTCGGAACTTAAAATATGTTTTTTTTTAATAGTTTGACAATTTGTTGGTTGAATTTTAAAAGTTTCAAGCTAAAAGCGATGAAAGGATAAAGATGAATTTATATTTATTAATTCTTTCAAAAGTTAAATAACAATTAATAATAAAAAATCAAAAAATTACCATTTAAATGCCATTCCTGGATTTGTTCGAATCTTTTGAATGGCATTCTCCAAAAACTGGATGGGGTCCTCTGGCTTGTTGTAGATAAGGCCAGCCATTAGGCCCTGTGGTGGATGGGGAAGGAATTTTTATTCAATCGACAGCATTTTGTATATAAAAAGAAAATGCCAAAATGGCACAAACGAAAATTGGCACAGCTGGAAGTTTAATTTCATTTTTATTCATTTTTAAATATTTTTAATTGTCATAAATTTTAAATTATGATTACAATTATTAGATAATTTTATTTTATACGGATAATAAATGTACCTCAAAAAGTTGCGGGATCGCATGGTCCTGCAAATAGCGTTTGGCTTCAGTACCCATTGTTTCGTGAACTCGACATTTACGTCTTTTTTGTCACTTTCATTAATTTTTATGGAAATTTTTTACAACAAAATATTTCTGTAAAAAAGGATTAAATTTATTCTTCCTCAATTAAATAAATATTTAAAATGAATAGAACCAGAAGATAAATCCCAATTTCGCTTTTTAAAATTTCTATTTTTACTTAAATTTGAGGGTTTTCAACATTTCCCCGTTAAAAGGGAGCGAAAAAGCCTTAAGCAAAACCATAAGCTGCTGGCCAACTGTACACCTCCAAGATGATTAATATTTTTACGAATTTGGAGCTAAATGTTTTGCCGGCTGAAATATGTCGCGTCCCATCACAAAATTCCGAAATGAAGCCGTGAAGTGATTTTGCTTACGCATTTAAGCTGCTCTGATGATGCTGCTAATAGGCACGCGCCCTTTTATTGGCCGAGGGGAAGGCTTTTTGTGGATAAGAAAGAGCTTATGTGGCACAGCCGTGGAAAAAGAGGATCATCCCTTCCTGTGCCCATTTGGCAAATTAAACGGGCGATGGGAATAAAAAGTCGGCACATTTATTTAATTTATAAATATTAGTGAGGGGAAGGGGGAAGCCCCCGGGGGGGGGAGGGAAGAGAAAGGGAAGTGCGCGGAATATTTCAAATAAAAAAAATGTTGGCATGGGAACCACCCGAATAATCTGTGCATATAAGGCAATCACAAAAATGAGGAGGATGAAACAAAAAATATAAGGCGGAGGGGGGGGGGATGGGAAGGAATCCAGAAAAAAAGGGTGAAAGGAACATGGAAAGGAAGGAAAATGAGAAAAAAGGGTAAATGAGAAATTTTAATTAATTATAAAATCCTAGACATGTTTCTGCTGGGTTTTTCAAAGAAAAATTTGGCTTTTTTCGGGAAATCATTGACAAAATCATAGCTTTTTGAACAGTTTTGACGTCAGTTTGTTGATAAACGGCCTAAAACTACCCGAGAAAAGTGCACTTTCCTTTGTCGGGATCATGCCAATTTTATGATGGGAGAGGGGGGGGGGGGGGGACGGGCCAACAGCGTCTGGCCATCTGCGTCTGAGACAACTTTATGAAGCCATAACTTTTTTCTATGTTGGCCAAATCAAACAATATTGGTATCATTGGGAAGAACTCTTAAAAAGCTCTATCAGCTAACCAAACCAAAATTCGTAATGATTCGTAAAGAACTAAAACAGTTTAAAATAAAAATATACAAAAATTCGGACTTTTTTTTTGCAAGTTTCAAGCTTTAACTTTTTATGCGTAGCTTAATCGCTTAGAAAAGGCTTATAAAAATCTTCTAAACATATAGAGCTTTCGAATGATACCAAGCTTGTTTGATTTGGCCAACAAAGAAAAAAGTTATGACTTCTTAAAGTTGTCTCAGACGCAGTTGACCCCTACCGGGGAGGGGGGGGGGGGGGGGTAGCAAAACCCACAAGTACCACAGCGTCAAAGTTACCATTGAAAAATGAATATTTTTTGTATAAACATTTGGTTAAAATTATTCTTTCAGTAGAGTCTTGAGCCTCGCCTGCTTTCAGATTCCTCGCGAATCGTTTTTAGTTAAACCCCATATTATCCACAATTTCTTCAAAATTGGCATTTACATTTTTTTAAATTTTTTGCTTTGCCACAAATGGGAATTCTATGTAAAAAAATAATCAAATATGTAAACATTGACTTGTACATACAAGTCACTAATTTTTATATCCGTCGTTTTCATAGGTTGCACACATCGAAAATTAAGGATCAGGCCCAGAAAACTGGATGCACCACCCAATTGTTGTCACCGTGGCGATTTTCCAAAACGGCACGCGGAGCTTCTAAATTTTGATTTGTTTAAATTTTAACTGGAAAGTGATTACTCATACTTAGTTGTCGTCAGTGCGCGAAGTTTTCGCGCACTACGAAATTAAGGACGCGCAAAAGTGTGCATAATTAAAGAATGGAAGATGAAATTTGAAAATAATTAAGCATTCGGAAGTGTTATTTTAGGTAGAAAAATGCAGAATTAAGCAAAAGACATAATTTGTGACAGGTTTGGCAAACATCAAAGAACCCCCCCCCCCCTAATACCCTGCTTTTGTTGCACTGACGACAACTAGGTATGGGTAACAAATACTCTGGAATTAGCATTTAATTAATTAGTCAATTATTTAGTAAAATTATACCATTTTGTTCACGTTCGGATGGCATATTCATTATGACATAACGGCATATTGGGCATGAATTATTCCCACCTTGAAGCCTTAAAAAATATGAATCATTCGTTCGTTTGAATCATCAAAATTTAATAATATGAAAATATAATCCAATTGGGTTTTCAAAAAATACCAAGTGCTTAGGCAATCTTCATGAAAAATATGCTAAAAAATGAAATTTTAAATTTTTTAAAATTCTAAATTGGCTTAACATTGCATGCTGGCAAAGGCTTCACACTTGTGCCACTCGGAATTGGATCGAGACAAATTGCACAATCGAATTCAGTGCCAACAATTGTTGACGGAATTTCGTTGAAAGCATTTAATAAGCCTAAAAAATGTTTTAAAATGACTAATTGCCCATTCTTAAATCGGAATTTTAAGCCTATAAAAGTGTATCTGTCCATTATTATTGACATTATTATTATTTTGCAATTACTCAAAATTATACGTCAAATTAATTATTTAAAATTCATATAAATTATTTTCGTACTTATTCCATTAATTGTTTGCTGCGTTTGATGAATCGCCGCCATTGGCGCCCGATTAAAAAATTGGTTGATTCGCGCATGGAAAAATATAAATCCGAGAGTTATTACAAAAACCGTGACCAAAAGTGCCAGTAAAATTACTAAAGCCACATTTAAAAGTGAAAATGCTCTTCTGTGACGTCGAAATGAGCCTAAAATACGTTAAATTGCTTCATCCTGAAATATTCTCAAAAGAAATGAAAAAGAAATTCGGCACGGAATAAAAATAAAAAAAGAAAATTTTTTAAATCGAAAAATCAAAAATCGAAACAAAAAATTGTTATGAGTACAAATTCCTGTATATAAATTGGTTTGGATTAAATGGGATTATGAATGTTTTTATGGATTAACTCTCATGGAATATTCAAAATTAATTATTATAAAAATAGAAATTCTAAATTAATTTATTGCACGTTTTCGTCTCTTTGCCGTGCCATCCTCGCAAATTTCAATTGTTTTTGCCACAAATTGCAAAAATTGCTTTGTCCGCTTTTTCTCGTTAAATTTTTTGTCATTTTCATGGTATTTCGTGCAATTATGCCAGCATTTATTGTCATTTTGACTGCATTCCTTGACCTAAATTAATTTTAAAAAAGCAATTATTTATTTAAATCATTAAATAAAAAAAAAACCTTTTCCAAAAAATGACTCATCTCTCGCAACAGATAAATTTGACCATTTTCTGACCAAAAATCGAAGTTACTTCGTTCGTCGAATTGGATTTGGAGACGTTTTGCAACAAAATTAATTACAAATTTTAAGCGCTGTTTCAAAATTTTTATCCCAAATCCATCAATTTTATCTGAATTAAAAAAAAAATTCTTATTTTATATTATTATAAGATTGACTACAATTTTACCTTTTTCTATTCCATTTATCACGCTCATTACAGAAATAATTAGTTTGTTTAACAGTTGGCTCAACGGTGGGTCATTGTGATAAATTGATAGGATACGGTATTTGATCAAATTGTATTCGTGATTATTTGCAAAATATTCAATTGAATGGGAAGAATTCTTTAATAAAAAAAATTTCAATCATTTTTTAAATAATTATTTTTTACTTTAATTGGTTCATTTGCTGAGATGTTTTTCAGGATCAAATGAAGTTTATTCATTTCACAGACAATGTTCACCAGTTTCGCATCTTTTTCGACATTGTTTTGTCCATCTTTTTGTTTATAAAATTTAATTTGAATTAAAATGATGGGTATTAATAAGTATGACCAAATCAAATACTGATCAAATCTGATCAAATATCAAAATCACCTTTATACGTTCGTTTTATGCTTTCATAAACCGAATTGGCAAATCCTTTTTTGTCGATTGATTGGCTTTGCTCATTATTATTATTGCATTTTAATGAGACAATTTCTGTTGATTTTGCATAACAAAGTGATGAAAATGTAAGCAAAGTAAGGAGCATTAAAATGCAATTATTAAATGTTTTGTTATTAATATTTTATAAAAAAAATAATAAATTTTTGAGATTTTATGAATTTAATGTGGAATTTCTTATTAATATACTTAATGTAAATTATGTTGTCTTTCATATGTTTCCGACAAAATTCTATTCAATAATTAATTATTACAATTATTTATGCACATGTTATTCACATTTTTTTTTGATTAATGATGAAATAAAATCACTTACGCACTCTAGAAAAGAGAGTTAATTTAGCAATTGCATATTTTTCATATAAGTGTAATTTAATTAGTCAAAGCTTAAATGATTATTATTTAAATTTTCATTTTCCACTTTGATTTGGCTAAAAATTGAACAATTCCAAATTATTTACTGAGTTTATAGTGATGATTTTTTTAATTTTCACCTTTTATTTTCTATGTTTTTGTTAATAGTTTCTCTAATTCTTTTTGAGCAATAAATTATTTACATTTAATTCATATTATTGACAAATGGTGACGTCGAATCTAATTAACTTTGTTCGCCAAATTTAATTATAAACCTATTATACATATATGCTTAAAGTGTCTACGATCGATTTGTAAAAAATTTCTTATTTTCAGTAAGATTAAAACGAAAAAATATTTTCAAGAGACAGACAATTAATTAGTCATTAAGCGTTTTCCAACCAGAATTGGTTTTTCTTTATTTTAAAATTTTCCATTATGATTTTTTGTTCAATTTTCTAGTTCTTCGAATTCTTTTTGAGCAATACATTAATTATTACATTTAATTGCTTTGAGGACCCGTAAGAACTTAAATAATTTAAAAAATACTTTTGCAACTATAAAGAAGGCATACTAATAAGACAAATTTCGTAAGTTCTGCGCCACATTTGCACAATGTTGGCAAATTGACAGCAAAAATATAGCTCTTAAAATCGGATTTATGAAATCTGAAAATTTCCACTCAGGATACTTTCAAATACAAATCTAAAAAATGAGGACACTTGACAACCTCGAATAAAATGAATAAAAATTCATTATATGAAAGGAATAATAAAAATGACAAAAAAATTTACAAACTTAAAGTCGATTTATGTTTTAATTCCTAATAATGGAATAGGAAAATTGTAAAAAAATTTTCATAAACAATGTGATCTATCTATTATAGCTATTTTATATGCGCACCCAATGCACAATGATGGCAAACGACAGCAAAATTATATTTGAAATACATATCTAAAAATGAGGACATTTGGCAACCTCGAATAAAATGTAAATTTTTTTTAATACGATTGGACATAATAAAAAAGAAAAAAAAATTACAAGCTTAAAGCGGATTTAGGTTTTAATCTCGTAATCATGGAATTGAATATATGCAATTTATTTACATATCTAAAAATAAGGACATTTTACAACCTCAAATAAAATGTAAATTTTCTTTATATATGAGGGGATTAAAAAAAATGAAAAAAAGGTTTCAAGCATAAAGCCGATTAGCTTTTGATTTCGTAATCATGGAATGGGAAATTTGTAAAGAAAATTTTTCATAAAACAATGTGATTTCATTGCACAATGCTGGCAAAATGCCAGCAAAGCTAAGCTCTTAATTGGATTTATCCATTTACATATTTAAAAAATAAGGACATTTGGCAACATCGAAAAAATGTAAATTTTTTTATACGTTGGAAATAATATAAATGAAAAATTACAAGCTTAAAGCCGATTTAAGTTTTAATCTCGTAAGCATGGAATGAGAAATTTGTAAAAAAATTTTCAAAAACATCCGCGCGCGTTTATAGGCCAGTGCATAAATAGCCAGCAGAGCAGCAAATTATTTCATTAGGCATTCCAATTTTATTCAAATGGCTTTTAATAAAAAAATAATATCATTTATAATTTTTAATCTCTCAAAATTCAAATATTTAATTTTATTATCAAAGATTTATATCTTTACTTTATAAAAATATAATTTAATTTAAAAAATTTAGATAAGAATGCTAACTAATTACGTGCAACTGTTTCTTCTGACGCTTCTGCTATTTGTCTTCATGAACAATTTTTCTGAAGGTAAGTGTTAATTTGGAAAAAATAATTGAAATAAAATTATTTTAATAGTCAAAAATTTAGCAATAAATTGCCGTAACTTTTCCGTGAAAAGTGCCCAATTTGCTGCCGAAAATTTCCATCAAATACCCATAGAAGGAAAAGGCAAAGACAAAATTGTGCAAAATTTTGTTGAATCAATCAAACAAAAAATTTCGGAGAGTAAAAAGGCGGCAACTGATCAACCGAAGAAACTCGAAGACATAATTGGTGATCCGGACACAATTGTGAACAATGCCAGAAAAATGATCACACTTGCAACTGATGCGTGCTATCGCGTGAAGAGGTATGATTCTTATATAATATTTAATTAATTAATATAAATAAAAAGTCTGAATTAATATTAGAGATCAGCGCGAGGGATCGGTGCACGGTGCCGGGTCGCGTTACTCAAAACCCATCAAAATGGGCGTTACTCAAAAAACCATCAAATAAAAATTTTTGACAGAAAATTCTTCACAAATGCGCATAAAATGAATCAAATTTTAAAATCTTGATATTATTAGATAGCTTAAGTGTTTTATGTTATACTCCAAAATTTCAAAAAATTCGTCGTTTAAAAAAGTCATGACTTGAGAAACTCAATGAAAGCAAGTTTTCTTGAACATTTTTGATCATAACTTTCTTCAAAATTAACGAAACTTTTGAAATTTTGCATGCTAATAAAAAACAGGTAGGGCTATCGAATGACATAAAACTTTAAAATATGGTTGTTTTTGAGCAAAGTTATAGCAAAAATTTTTTATTTTGATGGTTTTTTGACTAACGGCCTTTTTCCAAATTTATTTTCATGGAGGCTGCGACGGTGCCGATTTCCAGTCGTAAAATTTAAATTTAAGGAAAAATTTTTTGACTTCGAGATAAGTCCCGGTTTTTCAACCTAAAAAGGTCCCGCCCGGTCCCGGTTTTGCCCAAAATTCCCGGTCCCGCTCAACTCTAGTTTAAAGCTATATTTTTCATTCATTTGCTTTTTTAAGCAATAACAGCAATGCGACACACCTCAATTGTGTGCAGTATTTGCTTTATCACCATATACAAAAACTCATGTGGCGTCTTGAAAGCAAATTTGGCGTGAATTTTGGCGAAAATGAGGAGAAAAATTCATTCTTGAAAACTTATACTGACAAAAAAATGTTTGCATGGAAGCAAATGGTGGAGGAATACGGAGATAATTTGGCAGATTTATATAAAATAACCGAGCGAGTTAACAAAAAATTTGGACTTTGTGTTATCATCGAAGGCGAAACTCGTAAGCATTCAAAATAAATTAATTATTTTTCGTTTTACAAAAATTAATTTTTTTTTTTCCTATTGGTTTAATTCTTCATATTTTTATTTTAACAAATTTCAGAATTGAAATGTCGTGCGATTAATGTTGAAAATGCGGAAGTTTTTGTCAATCATTTCTACAAAATTGTTTTTGAGCCAGAATTTGAAAAAAATTTGGCAAAAAGATCAGAATTAATTGCTACAAATTTTTTCAATTTGTTGAGAACCGAACAAAGGAAGAGCTTCCAGGATTTGGAAGGAGAAAACGAACAAAAAGCAAAAAATAATGCCAAAAATTGGAAATTGGCAGAGCCATCCATGCGTGTACGGGTCCAAGTGTTGGTGAACACGGCGGGCACAAAGTGCCAGCAACTGATAAAATCGCATTACAAATTCGTTAGTAACAAAAATAAACAAAAAGTTAAGGAAACAAAAGCAAAAAAATTGCAACAGGAAAACAAAAATCAGAAAGATAAAAAGAAAAAAGACATTGATAGTAAAAAGGAGCAAAATCTGACGGAGGAAGAAAGAAAGGATCTCATGACAGAAAATTACACAAAAAGGCTGGATGAATTAAACTCCGATTTTGCCACTTGCATTTACCATTACATGTATGCATTTTCAGAGAATCTGATCAAAAAAATTGAAGATATAAATGGTGAAAATTCTTACAACAAAGAATTGAAAGACATTTATAAGAATTTGAGGCAAAAAACGCGAAAGCGAATGGAATCAGTTTATAACTCCGAGGGACTGGAAAATATGGACAAATGGCTAAATGGGGAGAAGGACCGTCGGCATCAACTGCTAAAAAGGGGGAGGACGAAGATGAAAATGAAGAAGAAACATGGGAAGACCCGTTTAATGATTGTGCCAATGTTGTGGAGGACCACGTTGAAGCAGACACTTTAATGAATAGAGAGGGTGAAAGATAATATTCAAAATCAAATACATTAAAATTCATGTTAGGTGACAAATTTACATATTAGAGTCTGGCGTGGTGATAGGCACCCATAGGACTTTTTTTATCTTTTTCGACTCGAATCAGTTTAGAACAACAGCCCTATGTTTAGATCCGCATAAATTCCTTTAAATTTGCTTTTCAGGTGAATTAATGGACAAAAGCTTTGATGACCATCTGTTTCAATGTGCTAGCCAATTTTTTGAGGCTGTTCGTAGAGATCAATTCGACTATAAATTATTTGTTAATCAACATACGATGCAATTGGACACGGCAATGAAATTTCCATCGTCTATGAATGGAATACAATTGAATAATGGACAAAACACCAAGGACAAATGCTTAATTATGCGGTATTTTAAAATGGAGGATCAAATTAGAGAATGAAAATTTCAAATTTGCGGATATCGCTGCGAGATTGAAACTCAAAATTTTAAATAAATTTGCGGATCTTGCTGCGGGATTGGAATTCCAAATTTTTCGGGACAGTATTCCGAAGGATTAATCCTCACAACCTCGGAAAATCCGGATTTCCAAAAAGGGGATTGCTGCTCCGGGCTCTAGATAAAATGGCTTTCTTCCTGCTATTTTTTAAGCCAAGTCTATTAATGTTTATTTCTACGGGTTATTCGTATCTTACTGATGTTCGCTTTACGTACCAATTTCATTGAAAATGATGACAAAAATGTTTATTTCTCTGGTTTTTTCAGTGAGTTATTGCTGTCACTAAATCAGAATTTGGCACATCGCCTGAATTATGAGAAAATAACATTGCGCGAAGAAAAGGAAAATTTGGTGTCATTGAACGAAAAGTACGGCAAGCTACGTCTGGACAAAATGGACAACAAATGGCTGCTGCTTGAAATAGGCAAAAAAATTGGGCAAGGATATGAGAAATGGCGCTTGACAAATTCGTTGGGTACACTTACGCATCCGATACGGGACCAATACCGAATTGGACGCGAATTTGTGGGACAAATGTTGGAAGATTATGGGATAAGTGACACGTATAAAAAGGGACAAGAAGCAGTGGTACAGACAATAAACAAGCTTAGTGAGTCATTGGGCACTCCTAAAAACCAAAAGACGAAGATAGATCGGAAAGAGGATGGTCCTGTAAAGGATTTAGGTAAAATAAATAAAATTTCTTAGAGTAAATAACAATTTTTAAATTAATATTAATTTTGCATTTGAAGATATAAATATATTTAAGGAAATGAGAAGATCGGACAAGTCCGAAAAACACTGAAAGAATGCATAGAAGAGGATCAGGACAAAGACGAATGTGATCAAAAAATAATGGAAATGCAGATAAAAATTCAGAAACATCCATTAACAAAAAGATTGGAAGCATACAAAATGTTTTTCCGGGCCTTTTACATCGCTTTGGCAATGGAATTATTTGAACGAATGTCAAATCAGGCAGAGGAAAATTGGCATTTTGTATTTAGAAGCAATGAGACCGACCAGGTGGGAATACTTACTGAAAAAGACAAAGCAAATGTGGCAAAGATCAAAGAGCAACGGGAAGTGTTTAACCAAATAGTGATGAGAATGGGCAAATCGGTCGAAAAAGAAATGGGCGCAACATTTAATTTTAAATTTTGGGAGAAAAACCCAAAAGAAAAGCAACACGAGACAAATGAAAGCCCTGTGAATGAAGCGGATAAAGAAATTGGCATTGGCCATGAATTGCGATTTATGGGCTATGTTATGGAGAGTAACGGAGAAGAATTGCGGATAACACTGAAGAACGAAATGCAGCTGAACCTGGAACAGTTCAACATGAGCTTTGATGGTTAGTAAAAATTGTTTATTTTATTTGTCTTTATCGCGATTATTGGAAGGCATATTTCCTATTTTCAATAGTTACCTAAAAATTAGCAAAAATTGATGATATTTTATGAATTGAGAGCGGATTTAAGTTTTTATCAATTTTTTACCGATAGTACTTAATGAGAGAAGAACGAAAATCACATTATCTCCGAAAAATTTTTGATTTAAATCAACTTTTTAGCACCTAAAAATCTAAAACGAAAGTTAGCAATTATTTTAGAAATTTTCGGATTGATAAAAAAAATTTTGTAATTTTTTCATATATACACTGGATTTTTCCAATTTTTAACGCCTATTTTAGCAACTATTTTGCGCATTTATGGCATTTTTAGCACATATTTTGCATTTTTTTGGCAATTAATTTAGTACCTATTTCAGAATTTTTAGCACCAAAAATCAGGTCTCTAATTGAAAATTTAATATTTGGAATCTCAAAAAAAAATCAAATTAAAAAATTTTAAACAAAATTTTTAAAAATTAGCCACAATACTCAAAAGATCATTAAAAAAACTAATTATAAAAGATAGTTTTTAATGAATCTAAATCAAGGGCTATTATTTTGTGCTTCGTTCCAAAATACGAAAATAAATTTTTAGCGAAAACATGGTGTTAACTTACTTAAAATTTATAAATATAAAAATGTTTTGTAAATATATTTTTCTTGTTTTTTACTTTGTCTTTAAAGGTCAATGTGATCTGACCAGTGATTTGACCGATTGTTTTGCCGCTTCGGATGGATTGGATTACGATGCCCAATTGGAAAAGCTTTCATTTACTGGCAAAGATAAATTAGGGACAATCGAAAAAGCCGCTGAACTTTTGTTCAAGAAATTGAACCGTTGGAGCTACAAATTTGGACAGAAAGAGAAGCACCAACAAAATTTTATGCAACGATTTTTTACACGGAATCTAAAGGGCATTTTTGGACTTATCCCAAAATTAATGACTAGACAAGAGTCTCCATTTGAGGTTTAGTATTTTTATTAAAATAAGTCAAAGATTTTGTGGGTTTACCAATAATCTAAGACCGCTATGGAATTTTTTAAAATTTTAATAAAGGAATTTAAAGATGAAATAAGCAAAGAAATACAAAGTACTAGGGATGGAAATTAATTTAAGAAAGATTAATCAATATGTAAAAAAAAATTGCCCAATCATTTTTACAAATTCTCAAAAATCTTAAAATATATACAAAAAAATGAAAATGTGTAAGAAAAAATGCGAAATTTTGGTTTGGCATTTAAGAAAAAAATTTGCTAAAAATCCCCAAACATTGCGAAATATGTATGCAAAAAGTGCGAAAAAGTCCAAAATATGCATAAAAATATGTACATATATAAAAAAAAGTGTCTTTTCCTCTATTTAGAGCATGGCGAATCCAAGAAAAATAAATAAATTTTTGCATAAAATTTCATCCCTACTAATTAAGTACACCATCTTTTTTATATAATTGCTGTTTCGTTTAGCTTATCGTACCATTTTACCGGCCCGTAAAGAAAGGGACCAAAGCTGTCACAAATAAAATGATTGTGGAGCCAAACAGAAAATTGCGAGCGTGGGTAATTGCTCTGTTTTCAAGCGCAAATCTGGCTATTAATTTAACAGACGAACCAATGGAAGAAGTTGACAAAACAGGTAAAACCCTAATTTGTAAGGAGAAAAGAAAACTGAAAATTTTCCTTTTTTTAGTTTTAAGAGAAACAGCAAATAAGAGCATTGAATTATCAGAGCTTAAACCGGAAATTGCCTTCTCTAATGATGATGATGATGATGAGTCATTAAGCAAAAATCTGAATTCACTTATTGAAAATTTGGGAATGAGTGAAGAAAATGATAAAAAGGAGAAAAAAGTGAAAAGCAAAAAGAGCGCAAAAAAGACAATGGAAAAGCTTTTGAAAACATTTAAAAAAGTTGTGGAACCAATCAAAGAATTGTTTACAAAAGTTGCGTTGAAAAAATGGCTTAACGCAAGCAATGGAAATGGAGAAAAAGTTTGTTTTTATTGAATTTAATTTATTTTTTTTAAATTAAATTAAAGAACGAAACCAATTTGAAGAAAGAGCAGCGGAGACGAAAACGAGTGATTGGACAAGGCGCGGGATTAACTGCGTACGAGGCAGCTGGTAAAAGCAAAATAAATTAATTATTCGGCAATTTTAATTAATATTGCTTTAATAATAAGGCAAATTTCAATAATTGTAAAAATAAGAAAATGTGAAATATTTCTCAACAAAAAATGGCAGAAAGGTTAAAAATTTATATCATAAATTTATAATTTTTAAATTTTCTATAAAAAAATATTTTGTTTAATTGGTTAGATGAAAAAAAAAATTTTTTTTTGTCCAAATTATTTTTTCGCACTTCTTATTTAACTAACTAATTCTGATTTTCATAAATTCTCGAAAAATGTTAATGAAATTTCTCGTTAATATTAGTAAATTAAATTTTCATGTGTTTGTTTTGGGGTAAAATATGCTTAATAATGGTAAATTCGTTTTTTCTTTTCATATTTTTCTCTAAAATTAATAATTTCATATTTTATTATAAATTTTTTTCCCGCCTTCCCACCCCCCTCTTGCAAAAAATGAAAATTTCTGGGTTTTTAATTAGGTGTCCATAATTTAAGCCGTTTTAACATTGTTCACAGGAAAACCGGGCTCTGCCACCATTGAAGCAATGCTAATTGACTTCAAATTGACGGAGACGAGTTTGACCACGCCGCTGCCCGGTGTTCAGCTGCATTGGATCCATTTCAACCATGCCGTGATGCTGGGCAAATACAATTTGGCCATGTCCTTCGTCACTTGCATTATTATGCTGTTCACCATTGTCAGCTTCCTTTATTGGTGGTACGCACTGATGTTGTCCGTCCGCATGGCCAGCAATTACGGCGAATTCCTCGGATGGGCCACAGTTTCAATGGCACTCGTTTTTTACATCCTTTTCTTTATGGCATTCGTATTATTGTAGGGCCTCGCGCTTTCGGGACGAGAAAATGTCGGAGCCATGCTTTTTTCGGGGTCAGCTATTATCAGGGTCGGGCTAGATTAAACCAGCAAGGGTGGGGGTTCGAGTTTGGCCTAGGAGGGCCGCGGGGGGGTACTCAGGGCTGGTTTTTTTTTTTTTGATTTCACACCGCTTTTTGGGATGAGCCTTAAATATTTTATATGAAATTTTCTAAAAGATTTCGCACTAAAAATGATCAATTTTAGAATTTTTGGCTAAGATAATGGAAATCCAGCACTTGAAGAACATTTTTTCTCTTTTCCTCATAAAATTGGCAATGCTGTCCTTGTTACCACACCTTTTTGAATGTTTTTTAATTTTTCAGTCAAAAATAAGAGTTTTTCTAGAGTTGAGCACGAATCTAGCACCTCATTTTGGCCTTCCGGATTTTGGCCCCTGATTCGAACCAAAAGCCGAAAACCCAATTTTTATAATTCGTTTTTATGGAACTGAACCGGTTAAACTGAGTGAAATAAACAAAAAGTCATCCAATCTGCAAAAAGTGCGAAATTCTAAATTTTTTATTTAGTTTTTTGGTTAGGTTCCAATTCTGGGTTCGGAATCAGGTGGAATAAGTGTCAATTCATGCTAAATAACCATGAAAACCCTAAACACATTTTTTATATTAAGAAATTAAATCGAAAAAAATCAACAGGCTTATCTATATTAATTCAGCTTTTTTCCCTGTGATTAGGTATTTGGGAGCGAATTCTGAGGCATAAAATTTCTTTTTGGAAAGGTTAAACTAAAGTTTTCAGAATTCGATCTATATTTAAGATCATTTGTTACCAATTTGTTCTTTTTCGGATTTAAACTTTTTTTTCCCATTTATAAACATTTTTTAATCATTTTATTTTGGCATTTCTTTTTCCTTTTTTTAATTACTGTTTTGTCATCGATAAATGGAGCTTTTATGGAAGAAAATGTTTTGTCTACCAACATTTGGGGTTAGGTCCCTAAAAATAGCAAAATATTTAAATGCGTGTTTCGTCTTGATTGATTTAATCAGTGGTCACACTTGGCGAAGATAAAAAATTCGATTCAAATTTTACAAATTATTAGGAGAACCGAGGCCGAACGGGAATTCTTTTCAAGAAAAATCAAAAAATATGTGCATTTTTCGAGTGAAATTCAATTAATCTTTTGTCATTAAATAAATCGTTTACTCCGGTGTTGACATTTAAGCATGAAAAATTAAAAAATATTTATTAACTCCTATGCAACCAACTGTAAGAACTCCAGCAGGTTATGTGTAAATGTCAGACCCTGAAGATTAATTGATAATCACCATGCAATTTGCATTTGGCGAAATTTTTTTTTATAAAATCAGCTGTTTTTATGTTATTTGCAAATTTTGCTTGTCACTTTTTATGTATTGAATAAGCTTACCTACTATTTTTCTACGAATTAACTAAAGAAAGCTTAAAAGACAATATTCAAAAATTAGCTGACAAATTTTCGGGTTGAAATTTACTTTTCTTTTAATTTTGTATTTGAAATTTTACAACCATGATCGATTTTATTTTTGAAATGTTGATGAGAAAAGGTGAAAATGATGAGAATTGGATAGGTATGTAACAAATCCCAAAATCGGAATAGTTTTTTATGAAGAAACGGTCCAATCGAATCATTTCAATGCCATTGTTCGCCATTGCATTCAGCGAATGAAACAGTACCAAATGGCATGGATGACGGCAGGGATCCACAACAAAATGCTGAATTAAATAAAAACAAATTAAAAAAAAATAATATATTTTTAAAAATTTTTTATTTGTGTACCAAAGAACGACCGAAATCAGCACTTGTTGGTTGCACTCGCCCGACTTCAGCAGAATGGCAATGGGCTGAATTAATGGATTAATATGCTAGTAAATGGAAAACAACATAATCAAGGCACTTTTACAGACAAAAATATGTTATTGTGGGCAGAGGCCCGTACAAAAACTTTCGGGAAGGGCACCCGAAGACCCAAAAATATTTTCAAGCGTACTTTTCCTATATTTTGCTCCGTGGGAAAAACATGGGAAATTTTTTAGCCATTTTCGTCAAATTTTGGCCACTTCGAGACAAAATTTTGGCAAAAAAAAAAGGAAGAAAATTGATACCCGTGGAAAATTTATAAAATTTGGTCACATTTGTTAAGAAAATTAGACAAATTTTAAAAAATTTACCTATTTTTTCTTTAAAAATTTTAATTTTCATTTCGTGGCGGGGGCAACTGCCGCCCCCCTCCGATTACTGGCCTGATTGTGGCTAATTTGCTAATTAATTTTTCGGAAAAAATATTTGGCATAACTTTGCTCAAAGCAACCGTTTTAATTGTTGATACAATTTAAAAAAACGAAGACCGTTACAAAAAAAAACAAATAGCAAGGGCAAAATATTGAAAACACAAAGCTACCAAAAGATAAAGCGTAATTTTTCAAATATTTTACAGATGCTAATGGAATTGAATCCGGACCCCTAAAAAAATATCTCAGATTTAACCAACGGAGACGCAATTTATTCACGCGGTTTAATGTTAATATTTCGTCCCCTAATCGTAAAATTGCCAAATAATTATATAGTTCAATTGGAATACCGGCACGAAGAAGCAACAGATCAACTCCAAAATTGCCAAAACCATATCACCAAGCTCCATCGTTTATGTGTGTATATTGAACAAATTAATTTGTAATAAAAATGTTAATTTAAAATTTATAATAATTTAAAATGAAAATAAAATAAACATGGAAAAATGAGAAAGAAAAGCGCGAAGAGAATCGATGAAAAGAAATTAAGTGAATGCCTAATACATAGCAGAAAATGTGGAAATTGTGCAGGGCAAAACAGGCGGTTGGGGGAGATTAAACATATAATTATCGATCATTATTTGCGTATGTTTACGCTTTTCCCAATTTTACGACCACCACTCACCAAATGGACGAGAGAGAGAAATGAAATGCAATTGGGGGGGGGGGACGAATTTTGTGGAACAAACAAACAAACAATGGAAGAAAACGGAGCAAACGCACACAGAAGGGAACCGCCCACTTCGGCGCCGGCCTTTTCGGCGCCGTTGCTAACAACTTTTTTCCTGATCAACCAAATTAAAAATTTTTGTTATCATTCGATAGCTCTTCAGATTCTCTATTAGCCTGTAAAATTTCAAAAAATTTCGTCAGTTTACAAAAAAGTTATGGCCAAAAACCTCAAAAATTAACTTTTTCTTGGCTTTTTCGGCGCCGCGTGGCATAACTTTTTTATTTTTGAATCATTCATTTCTATTTTTACATGTAAATATAGAGCACACATAGAGCTTTCAAATGATGCCAGATTGGCTAAAGCTAACTGACAAATAAAAAAGTTATAGCATTTCAAAATTTGCGGCGCCGAAATGGTCCGCGCCGAAGTGACCCCGACCCCACACGGAATGAGAGAGAAAAAGAGAGAAAACATTCGCATTACTCACACAAATGCTTATCATCTTTGATCATTTGATCACTTTTTTATCAGAGTAACAAATGTAAGAATCGATGAATGATAATGATAAGGAATGTTTGAGTTGTGAGTAATTCTAAAAAGTTTTTCTCCATGGTAAATATGTATTAATCGGCGGGGGCCCAAACTCAAAAATTACTGAAAAACGATCAGAATCGATTTAAACAGTCCACCAAATTATTTTATGGTCGTGTAAACTTAAACACAGTAGAGCCGATTCATTTTCACCTAAACATGAATGCACAAAATTGCTAAAAAATAAAATTGAGGCTTCTTGTAATTTCTGCCAAGGGCGTAGCCAGACCCTTGGCTTTGGGGGGGGGGGCTGAAGTCAAAAAATCGATTTTTAGGGGTGTATTTTTCATTTTTTTAGTTGATTTTTTAGGGTGTATTTTTGCTTTTTTGAAATCTCGAATTAAGGGGTGTATTTTTACAAAATTTTTCGCCAAAAAATATTATTTTTTCCATTTTGGCCTCCATTTTTCAAAAATATGGTAAAATGGGGGTCCGGCGGTGCCGATAGGCGCCGCCGGGAAAATTTTTGAGTATTTTAATGCAAATTTGTTCAGAAAATTGCTTAAAATTTCAAAAAATTTACTGAAAATTTTTCACTTTTTGGGTTTCGGGGGGGGGGGGGGCTTTAGCCCCCTCAGCCCCCCCCCCCTGCCTACGCCCTTGATTTCTGCGTCATGCATTTTATGGCGCCGAATCGTAGGCGCCGAAACGATACAGACTGAAATATTATTGTTTAATTCCTGTAAATGGCAAAAACCGGGGACCGTAAGGCCCCGGTCGTGAAACCCTTTTATCTTTTTTGAATATATTTTGAATTTTGGACTGTTTTTATGCGCTATTAGACGTCGGTCGATTCAGTCCCTTACACGATTTTTTTTCATGAAAGATGGGGTGTCATGGCAGTTCGTACAATTGGCAGTTCGTACAATGGGCTGTTCGTGCAATAGAGTTTCGTACAATCGGCAGTTGTACAAAGGCTTAGATTAAACCTAAGCTTTTGGCTTAAGTTTAGGCCTAAGCCTATCTTTAGGCTTGCATTGGCCTAGGCTTAGGCTTAAGCTTAGGCTTTATTTTGTAAAAAAATTAATAGTATTAACTGCTTATTGTACGAATTGCCCATTGTACGAACTGCTGCTATTGACCCAAAAGATAGAAGCGCTCCTCAAATTTGCATTTTTCTCATTGTATTTGCACCGTTTCAAATTGATCCCAACCGTTTTTGAGCATTTTCGTTTGGGCCCTCAAAAGTAATAATATTTTCCTTCTCCATAACTTTCCCCTTTTTGTGTTAATTAAATTTGTGTGGGCGCCGGACTTTTAGAAAGTGAATGACATTTCGGCAGAAAAAATAATAATATTTAAAAGGGGACTTTTCGACGGTAAATAGAAACTTTAGGGCTAAAATTTCATATGTTTTTTTTTTCGTGGGTTCTACTTGCTCTAAGCAGTTGTTTTTATTATTTGTTGCAGATAAAATATTACAGTATAAGAGAAACAAGTAAACTCATTTTATCTTCAAAATTTTCGAAATAAAAGAACTTTTTAGCACATACAAAATAAATTTTGGGGCGTTTGACAGATAAAAAATATTCTGAATTTTAGCAATCAAAATATTTGTTAAGAAAAATCCATTAAAACATAAAAATGCAAAAATTTCGTCGGAGTAAAATATATTTTCGTTTCTTAATGCGATCATAAAAATTCTTCCAAATAATTTAGATTTTGTCAATTAAGAATAAAATTCAAAACAAATAAATTAAATTGAACATTTTTCACTACGTGTTGTATATTGATCATGAAACTTTTTAAATTATCAAAATAAAAATTATCTTTCGAATGAATGTGAATTTAAATTAAAAATTTTCCAAAATTTATGCGCCGTTTTTTGTTATTTATAATATAATAATGAAAATAAACCATTTAACATTATTTCAAATGAAAAGCCCTGATTTAATAATTAATGCCCATTTATTCACTCCCATTCTACAATATTCATAAATCAAATTAAAAAATCCTTCTTCCAAGCATTCTCCCCTCACTTATGGCAATTTGCACAGTCCGCTGGCGCTGTCACAGGTCGCCCCATTGTAATCCGAACACTTGCTGCACGCGGCACCTTTTTTGTAGACCGGCTGGTTCAAGAAGTTGCCACTGTTGAGAATTAATGAATTAGATTAATATAAAATAAAATAAATTAATCAGAAAAAACCCATTAAATCGACGTTAATAAAGCTAAGAATAATTCCATTTTTGCTTACGCCTCCTTGTAGTTGCACACAACCCATGTCTTCCAGGTGGAGGACGGACAACGTGCCATGGCACAGCCAATTTGAGCAGTGGAGGCCCATGCTTGCTGAAAGCAACAAAATTAATTTGATTAGCTCTAATATTCATTTGCCTGGCTCCAATGTCCGATGCCCTTGTTGAACTGAGCCATGTCCAGCACAAGACTTGACTGAAAGCCGAACTGCTTCAACTCCGCCCACCACATGTCACAAGCTTGTTTCAGCGCATCAGCTGCAAAATGGTCTTCCTCATTTAAACTAATATGTATGCTTAAAGTAGGCCCAGGAAATAATGTGACTTTTATGGTAGATTAATAGCCAATTAGCAGACAGGCATAAACCGAAAGCCGCCGTCCCCCTTGAATTTTAATTGCCTAATCTGTTAAAAATTGCACCCCAATTAAACCTTCCGAAATTGTCGATGAACTAGTCATGTACAAATTCTCGCCCATCCCTGATGAACCCGAGTGGGACATTGAGCATCCGTTGGCCCACTTCTGCGCCACCGACTCAATATTCGAATCATATTTTTGTTGGATCAAATTGCTGCCAGCCGGCATTTTGCCCGATTTGTTGTCCGCAGTGCCTTTGGCCAGTTGTGAGCGGTAATTGTTGTGGCACGCGAGCATCGACACGCGGCTGCCAGCAGAAAGTGCCAAAACAGAGCATGGAACGGCTGCGAATTTGAAGATTATATTATTAGTGTTTAATTGAATGGAAAGGAATTATGTAAAAATATTCAGCAGTCGGAGTACAGAGTTTTGAGTCGAGAATTTTCGGTTTTTTTGGGGCCCTAGAGCCCGGGAAATTTCATGTAGCGAATGAAAAATCTGATTTTTTTTTGATCCCGATTGCACCGAAATATACAATTTGCTAATCTAATCCCTAAAAAATTATTAAAACCGATAATGTGAGGTGCAAAATCAAAATGTGATATTATATTTAAATGATCAATTGTTACACAAGCCGATTTAAAGCAATTTGCAAAAGGTTCTGGTTTTCGACCCCAAAATCTGTTTTTTTCGGCCCGATGTTTCTGATTTTGGAAAATTTTTGATCCGAGCCCTGATCTAATATGAAATTTTGGTTTTTTATTTATTTTTCTTCCAATATTAAATTTTTGCCTTCATTCCTAATTTCCCGATTCTCTTTTACCGCACCAACAACTCCTCATTTTTCTATTATCCGCTAATTTTGTGACATTTCAATTATTAACTAAAATTATTATTTTTTTAAAATTAATTCACCGATGAATGCAATGAGCAAGCAGAGAACAAATTTAGAAGGAAAATGCTCCATTTTTTATGTATTGTTATTGTAGGATTTGAATAATTTGGAAATGAATGGAGACGGACGGATTGGAGGATTAAAGCGGACAGATTATGAATGGCTTAATTAAGCATTTTTCTCGCTTAAATACGGACATTTAGGTTGAAACACCACATAGGAATAAAACATCATTCTAAAAGTTAAGCAGCAAAAAATTATTTGTTCAGATGTTCGTCCTCGCCATAACGTGTCCATGGTTAACGCCATTTATTTGCCTTTTAATAATTTTAATCCGTTAAACGGCGGAAAATGGCGGGAGAAATTGGTTTTGAAATGAACCAATAAAACTTCGTTTTTGACACATCATTTCAGCAAAGCTGTGCAAATTAAGTGAATGTGTTTGGCAGGAGGATTAATGCGAAGGAAATTAAAATTTTCAACTATCAAGAACGTGGCATAATACTCAAAAGTTGGAAATCCAATAGCACCACGGCAGAATAAACAAAAAAAATTGCAATATTGATTTTAAATTAACTATTTTCATGCCAAAAAATTTTAAAAAATTTAAACAAAAAAAGGATTTACTAATAATTTCAAAATAATGAACAAAATTGATTTAAATAAATCAAATGCCGTCAAATTCAAACGCCCATTTTTTACTTGTTTGGACTTTTGGCCATTTGTTAATTAGGCTCTTTTTTTCATTTGTTGTAGCTAAAGAATTGTCCTTTATGCTGTGACATTAGAAAATGGAAACCCATGAAACAGAAAATAGCCATTTACAATATATGAAATATCGAAAGATGGTAAGTGACAGAAATTATACCAGGCAATTTGCAATTTGCATCTGACCGGACATTTGGACAGGGCAGCGCGGACGTACGAGTATTTTGTTTTCAGTAAAATCCGAAAAAATTGCTATCGTTTGAGCTCACATGCTTAGAAGCTAACTTTTGATTTTGGAGCCGAATTAAAAATTGTTTCTAATCATGTAAAGCTACCGATTGATATGATACCAAGATTGTCGGATTTGATTGATAAAGAATATCCAAATGCCACCACTTCTTTTGAATAATCGTATCACTTCATTTTTTTGTTTGCCCGAGCTAATCACTGTCTACCTACAGAAATGATGTTACATTAGTGGTGCCCATCAAGGTTACAGTATCCCAGTGGAAGTTACAGTCACAGTATCCCTTTTCCAGGTTTGGTTCCTCGTCTTTCCTCTGCTCCAATGATCAGTACGGCTTCGTGTTGTACGGATCGCTGAGGTGGGTGACGTCACTGGTGAATTCCATGCGCAATTTGTCCATAATTTTATCGGCATAATTAGCAGCAGCATCCTTTTCGCCACCATTTTTGTCATAATATCGCACAAATTTTGTGACACTTGACTGCCCAACAATTGTCCATTCGCCCGTCAAAATTTCGTGAAGATAAGCAGTGAATGCGCCATGAGTGGACAGAACAATGTGCTCAGCTTGGAAAAGCAATTAAAAAAACCAACGAAAACAAACAAAAAAAATGTCAGTCAATTAAATTTAAGACCAAAATAAAAAACATAAATTTCTAATTTATTATATATATGTTATATTGACAAGGCAACTCATCTCAAAAACTAATTTGAGCTTAACGGCTAATGGGACGGGTCTGAAAGTAGTGGAAGGGTCTTACAACTTTTTGAGGAGAATTCGGGAAAACTATAGGTTTTTTTCTCCGAGGGCCAACTGAGTCCCGGCGGCTAATTTCTCACTTTTGCTTGCGTTTGAAGGCCCATAACTTTTTTTCTAAAACTCTAATCAAAAAGTTTCCGCTGGTAGGAACCCAAGTTGAAGTGTTTTCTAAAAGTCAAAAAAAATTCCAGGCCTCTACCTACAGTAGGAAGGGCTGCAGAAATTGGCAACTTTTCAGTACCAACTTTGTCCACTTCAGTCCCAGGTGAATAACTCATTAGCATTTGAACTGAGCGCGGGGTGGCCAGCGGACTTATTGTAGAGTTTTGTAAGCCCGATTTTTCCAAATTTTAAAATTTCGAAAATTTTCAAAATTTCTCGAGCTAGGCCCCCTAAGAGGTTTTGGGGTTTTTGAATTTTATGATTTTTTGCCGATTTTTCCGGGGAAAACGGAGACCACTTTCAAGCAACCGTTTTTCGAGCTCTATCGATTGGTGGGATTTTTGGAAAAATTTCGGTTTTTTTCCGGAAATAGAAAATTTTTTTGGCCTAAGCGGGACATTTGAGTCCCGGGCCCATAACTCGTCAGGGGTCGGTTTTAGCAAAAAATTGCCTTAGAGCAAAATTGTAGAGCTTTTTAAGCTCTATTGAATGGTATATTACATGTTCGAAAATTTTCAAAATTTTTCGAGCTAGGCCCCCTAGAAATTTTCGGAAATTTTTTTTGGGGCGAGAAAGTGGGTGAAAAAATTTTTTCTGGGGTATTTTGAGGTGCTGAGCATGAATATGATGTTTGTTTCTCGTTTCAGATTTTTTGGAATTTTTTAAAATTTTTTGAAAATCGGTCACTTTTTTTGCCCTCGGGATTTTGGGTTAAAGTTTGAAAATTCATAACTCAGTTTAGATCAGGTCTATTTTAGTGTTTAGAGGCTCAAAAAATGGAGAAAAAATCGGAGAATTTTATGCATTTTATTTTAGTTTTCTATCAATAATATGAAAAAAGTTATTCCAGAAATTCTGGAAATTTTCGAATTTTCAGAAAAAAATTCACTATTCGGTTCTGAAAAGATATTTTGTAAAATAAAAATAGACCAAAAATCCGCAATTTTTTTCTCTATTTAATAAATTTTATTTCATCTTTTTATCATTTTTTTGTAAAAAGTTATAAAAATAAAAGTGATTTTGGAATTCGGGACCAAAGGGGGGGGTGCACATGGTTTTCGAGTGGGGAAATTTTTTCGCCCAAAAACTTCCAGAAATATGTCTTTAGAGGTTATTTAGGACGCTGATCACGAATCTGAAATCAGATTTCGTTTAGCTCTTCGGGAAAGCCTCAGAATCCCTGCGTATAGTGATGAATCCTATGATGGACACCATCCCCATACCGTTTGCTATAGGGATGGCTACCATCCCCATACCGTTTGCTAGAGGGATGGCCACCATCCCCATACCGTTTGCTAGAGGGATGGCCACCATCCCCATACCGTTTGCTATGGGGATGGCCACCATACCCATACCGTTTGCTAGAGGGATGGCCACCATCCCCATACCGTTTGCTAGAGGGATGGCCACCATCCCCATACCGTTTGCTAGAGGGATGGCCACCATCCCCATACCGTTTGCTAGAGGGATGGCCACCATCCCCATACCGTTTGCTATGGGGATGGCCACCATCCCCATACCGTTTGCTAGAGGGATGGCCACCATCCCCATACCGTTTGCTAGAGGGATGGCCACCATCCCCATACCGTTTGCTAGAGGGATGGCCACCATCCCCATACCGTTTGCTAGAGGGATGGCCACCATCCCCATACCGTTTGCTAGAGGGATGGCCACCATCCCCATACCGTTTGCTAGGAGGATGGACAACATCCCCATACCGTTTGCTAGGGGGATGGCCACCATCCCCATACCGTTTGCTAGGGGGATGGCCACCATCCCCATACCGTTTGTTAAGGGGATGGCCACCATCCCCAATCGGAGAAATTTTTGGCCTTTATTTAGTATTTCTATCAAGAATATAAAAAAAAGTTATTCCAGAAATTCTGGAAATTTTCGAATTTTCAGAAAAAAATTCACTACTCGGTTCTGAAAAGATATTTTGTAAAATAAAAATAGCCCAAAAATCCGCAATTTTTTGCTTTATTTAATAAAACAAACTAAAAGTGTTGAAAAGCCATCCCTTTAGTACATGGTAAAGGGATGGCTACCATCCCTTTAGTACATGGTAAAGGGATGGCTACCATCCCTTTAGTACATGGTAAAGGGATGGCTACCATCCCTTTAGTACATGGTAAAGGGATGGCTACCATCCCTTTAGTTCATGGTAAAGGGATGGCTACCATCCTTTTAGTCAATGGTAAAGGGTTGACTACTATTCATTTAGTACATGGTAAAGGGATGGCTACCATCCCTTTAGTTCATGGTAAAGGGATGGCTACCATCCCTTTAGTACATGGTAAAGGGATGGCTACCATCCAGTTAGTTCATGGTAAAGGGATGGCTACCATCACTTTAGTACATGGTAAAGGATGGCTACCATCCCTTTAGTTCATGGTAAAGGGATGGCTACCATCCCTTTAGTCAATGGTAAAGGGTTGACTACTATTCATTTAGTACATGGTAAAGGGATGGCTACCATCCCTTTAGTTCATGGTAAAGGGATGGCTACCATCCCTTTAGTACATGGTAAAGGGATGGCTACCATCCAGTTAGTTCATGGTAAAGGGATGGCTACCATCACTTTAGTACATGGTAAAGGGATGGCTACCATCCCTTTAGTTCATGGTAAAGGGATGGCTACCATCCCTTTAGTCAATGGTAAAGGGTTGACTACTATTCATTTAGTACATGGTAAAGGGATGGCTACCATCCCTTTAGTTCATGGTAAAGGGATGGCTACCATCCCTTTAGTCAATGGTAAAGGGTTGACTACTATTCATTTAGTACATGGTAAAGGGATGGCTACCATCCCTTTAGTTCATGGTAAAGGGATGGCTACCATCCCTTTAGTACATGGTAAAGGGTTGACTACTATTCATTTAGTACATGGTAAAGGGATGGCTACCATCCCTTTAGTTCATGGTAAAGGGATGGCTACCATCCCTTTAGTACATGGTAAAGGGATGGCTACCATCCCTTTAGTACATGGTAAAGGGATGGCTACCATCCCTTTAGTACATGGTAAAGGGATGGCTACCATCCCTTTAGTTCATGGTAAAGGGATGGCTACCATCCCTTTAGTACATGGTAAAGGGATGGCTACCATCCCTTTAGTACATGGTAAAGGGATGGCTACCATCCCTTTAGTACATGTAAAGGGATCGCTACCATCCCTTTAATGCATGGTAAAGGGTTGACTACTATTCATTTAGTGCATGGTAAAGGGATGACTACCATCCCTTTAGTCAATGGTAAAGGGATGCCTACCATCCCTTTAGTCAATGGTAAAGGGATTGTTGTACCTCTTCTAATCGCTGTTGTACCTCTTCATCAAATTTGTACCTCTTTTAATCACAGTTGTACCTCTTCTAATCACAGTTGTACCTCTTCTAATCCCTGTTGTACCTCTTCTAATCGCTGTTGTACCTCTTCTAACCACAGTTGTACCTCTTCTAATCGCTGTTGTACCTCTTCTAATCACTGTTGTACCTCTTTTAATCACTGTTGTACCTCTTTTAATCACCGTTGTACCTCTTCTGATCACTGTTGTACCTCTTTTAATCACCGTTGTACCTTTTTTAATCACTTTTGTACCTCTTCATCAAATTTGTACCTCTTTTAATCACAGTTGTACCTCTTCTAATCACAGTTGTACCTCTTCTAATCGCTGTTGTACCTCTTCTAATCAGATTTGTACCCCTTCTATAATGTTGTACCTCTTCTAATCACAGTTGTACCTCTTCCACACATATTACAACAATTTTGTACCTCGTTTTGTACCTCGTCTGAGCTCAACAACATTTAAATACGGGCGCGAAGCGCCCGTTTGGCCTCAACAAAATTTAACAACGGGCGCGAAGCGCCCGACCAAGCTCAACAAAATTTGGAAACGGGCGCGAAGCGCCCGTTCGAGGCCGCGAAACGGCCTAAGAATCACCAAATTGAAAAAACGGGCGCGAAGCGCCCGTTAGAGGCCGCGAAGCGGCCTAAAAGCCCCAGATAATTTGTTAAAAATTCCAATTCTCCACAAAGCGCTTAAGAATCCCAGTGAACGGGCGCGAAGCGCCCGTCCAAGTTCAACAAAATTTAGAAACGGCGCGAAGCGCCCGTCCAAGGCCAACAAAATTTGAAAAAACGGGCGCGAAGCGCCCGACTGAGGCCGCGAAGCGGCCTAATAAGCTAAAAAACGGGCGCGAAGCGCCCGTCTTGAGCCTCGATGTGGACTAAAAAACCCCTAATAATTTTTTAAAAATTCAAAAAAACCTCTCCAACCAATTCGATAAATTTGAATCGCTTCACAGCCTAGGTAGCGAAGCTCCCAAAGCGCGAAGCGCTTTTTCCCAGCTAAATAGCCGACGGTTCACGCACCCGCTAGTTATATATATGTTAGAATGATAAGGAGTTTCATCGCTAAAACCAATTTCTCGGGAACGGCTGGGCACACCGGGCTGAAATTTTGCACCGAGGGGTAGCTCGAGACGGGGCATCCGGGAAAAATACGGATTTTCCGATCCGGTGGCCAACTGAGTACCGGGGACCGATTTCCTGTTTTTTCGTGCAGTTCGGGGCCCATAACTTTTCTTCCGAAACATAAATCAAAAAGTTTCCGCTGGTAGGAACCTAAGTTGAAGTGTTGTCTAATTTTCAAAAAAAATTCCAGGCCTCTACCTATAATAGGAAGGGCTGCAGAAATTGGCAACTTTTCAGTACCAACTTTGTCCAGTTCAGTACCAGTCGAATAACTCATTTGCGTTTGAACTGAGCGGGGGGTGACCAGCGAACTTATTGTAGAGCATTGAAAGCTCGATTTTTCTAAATTTTAAAATTGTGGCTGTACCGATAACTTTTACGGGAGAAGCAGTGAGTTTCTGTTATGACAATAATTAATGGCTGATTGATTACCATTGGTACGTTTTTTAGGTATACGGTCATCCGTTTTGGTATTATGCCGTGCTTTTCTTTGATACTGTAGCGTACAATGCCACATTACATTTTTCCGCGCTTCTCACATCCAATCGCCTTTGCGTGTTCTTGTGCCGCGGCTTAACGCTTTCTCTTCTCATACCCTAACATTTTCGGGTACAGTAAGACGTTCGGAATACGAAATCAATAAAACTAGAAAAATCCTCAAAATTTTTAAAATTAAAAAAAACAAATTTTTTTAATTTTGGTTGGTGCCGATTTGTTTTGTCTAATTACGGCTTTGATTATTTCGGTTTTTCTAATTGCCATTTTCTTTAGCAATGTTTTTCCATCCTTTTACTAATATTTTATTTTTCTTGTCTCAGAACGATTTTTTTACTTTGGTTGTACGTGTTTCTCTTCTGCTCTTGTTATATTATGATCGGATGCCGAAAAAATTTTTCCGAGACAGGTAATTAAGGAAATTGGGTTTTCATTAGAGCTCGACATTTTGAAAAAAGCCTGGACCTGGACCTGGACCTGGATTCCATGTTGGACCTGGACCTGGATTTCCTGGACAAAAATCCAGGTCCAGGAAAAATCCAGGCTCCTCGAGACCTGGATCCAGGCCTGGACCTGGATTTTTTGAAATTTATTTTAAAAATCAAAAAAATGTTTGAAAAAATTAATTATTTGCTTAGAAGCATCTAAAAATATCTAATAAATAATAATAATGTGTTTTTAAATTTATTTAATCTGTTTTTGAAAACGTGAAAAAAACATCGGTCACTTGAAATAATAAATTCTAAAATTTTGTCCAGGAAAATCCAGGTTTTTCGTGTTTTGCCTGGACCTGGACCTGGATTTTTTTTCACATTTGACCTGGACCTGGATTTCCTGGACAAAAATCCAGGAAAATCCAGGTCCAGGAAAAATCCAGGTTGCCAAAAAATGACCTGGACCTGGACCTGGATCCAGGAAAAATTCAGGCCTGGATACAGGTCCAGGTCGAACTCTAGTTTTCATAAACTTCCATTTCTCTATAATTAAGGCTTCTTCATGTTCCACGATTGTCCACCGCAATTACCTCCCGCTGGCATTTTGTTTCGCCAGGTATTAATTAAATTTTTGCATAATTTATTATTTAATACGCAACAGTCCAAATTTAGTTTCTTTGGAGCAAGCACTATAATTGAAAAACTCACGAAAAAAACTCGAAAAAAAGAATTTTATATAATTTAGGTATCTTCAATTATAAATTTTTATTCAGTCGCTTTAAAAAGGGCTTTCAAATTATTTATTGTTGGACAAAGGGCTTCAACCAAAAAGACAAATTTTTTATAGAAATTTCTCAGGCAAATGAACATAAAATTTTTTTTAATAAAATTTCAAATTTTTGCAACTCTGAAAATAAGGATAATCTTAAAAATATGTTGACCAATTGAAAGCGATGCTTTAATTTCTTAAAATATTTTACAGATATTTTATAATTAAAACTCATTTATAAAATTTTAAATCAGTCACTTAAAAAGGACATTCAAGTATTTCTTTTTTAAATAATAACAAAGGACTTCAAAATTATCAAACAGCCAAGATTTTTTTATAGAAAAATTTCTCTGACAATTGATCCTTAATAAAATTTCAAAATTTGCAAACACTGAAATTAAGGACACTCTCAAAAACATGTCCAATTTGAAAGCGCTGCTTTAAAATGGCAATTTTCTTAAAATATTTTACAAAATATTGCTATTTTTTCTCATAGATTTCTTGGTCTCTCTCCACGTATTTGCCCGTTTTGATGCTGTTTTCCTATTTGCTCATCTTCGTTTATGTGCGCTATTTTGTGCCGTCCCCGCAAAAAATAACGGCGCCGCCGGCACCGCGCGATGAAAAATTTTGCATAAAAACGGCGGCAAAAATGGCGAAAGAATACGCAGCACAATTAAAGCGAAAACAGCAGATCCAATTTCTAATTCAGGTGAACTACCCAACAAAATGAGAAATGTTATTTTTAAAATAAAAACCCAAATTCCTGAAAAACAAATTAAAAAACGAATTAAAACCAAAAATAATTAAATTAAATTTTTTTTATTTATGATTAAAATCTCTTAAATTTCCCCAGAGTTTCCTGATCTGCGGTTTTCTTGAAGTCCAAAATTTGACATTCGCCTGGACTCCGTCACTTTTCTCATCGTTGGATGGCCAATGGCCCTTTTTGGTCACATTTTCTGAAAATTGGGTAAGCATTTAATGCGTATTAATTCCAATTAAAAAAATATATTTTTTTTTCAATTATTTGGTTTATTGTTAGCCAATAAACAAGGCACAATTAGCTTTTCTCATCATTGATTGCGGTGTTTTTTTTAAAATTATTTCTGTCGAATAATAAACATTCAATAAGAAAAAATAAATCAAATAGCAATTTTAAGAAAGTGGCACTTCGTTATGCCATTTTTTTGACTAAGGCAAATTGTGTTCCAATAATTACTCGCAAAACATTGGGTCTATATTAGAGATCGGCTTTGACCTGGATCCAGGCCTGGATTTTCCTAGATATTTGTCCATGGAATCCAGGTCAAATGTGAAAAAAAAATCCAGGTCCAGGCAAAACACGAAAAAACCTAGATTTCCTGGACAAAATTTTAGATTTTTTATTTCAAGTAATTAGTGTTTTTTTACAAGTTTTCAAATATGATTTAATAGATTTAAAAACATATTATTATTCTAAATTAGACATTTTTAAAAGTTTGCAAGCAATTATTTGATTTTTTTCAAACATTACTTTATTTTTTAAAACAAATTTCAAAATTCCAGGTCCAGGGCCTGAATCCAGATCCCGAAGAGCCTGGGTTTTTCCTGGACCTGGATTTTTTTCTTAATTTTTTTTATTTAGACATATTTTAATATAAAAAAGATTTCCTAATATTTTTTACAGATTTCAATTTTGCTGAACAGCATTTCGCCCATCATTCTGTTCTCTTTCAACATCGATGTTCGCCGAATCGTTCGGCAACTTTTTGTGCCCTTTTTCCTCTCTTTCCGTTGCCCGTTTTGTGCCGCCGACCGTTCGCCGCCCGCCGGCGTTGTCCAAGTACGGCATTTGCCAGCTGCACGCTTTGTTGCGGCACGGCATCATCGAAAAGTGCAGCAGTGCCCATCTCAATTTTTTGTTACTTAATTTCGATAAATATTCGATAATCTTTTGTTGGAAAATTAACAAATTTAATTTAATAAATTCTTGACTTTATCAATCGGATGTGAAATTTTGCCAAAAACGCCAAATTGGGAAAAATAATGTTTCTAATTTTTAATTGCTTTAACATAAAAGGACACGAAATTTTTTGGAAATATAAATTCAGCTTTCTTCCTGATCTAGAAATTTTAATAATATATATAATTTTTTTAATTCCGACTCGTAGCCCGATCAAATCCCTGTCCTTCTTAATCCCGATGAATTAAAAAAGATTCGAGACGGATTCCGTGTGGTCGGAACCCCACAAGAATCACGCGAAATCTCGGTCCCGTCCGGTAGTTTATTCAATATTCCTGAATGTCATTCAAATATGTTGCATAATTTTGAAAATTTCTTAGCCAAAATTTACGCAATTGTATAGAATTTACAACATTTTGTACAATAGATACAACCATCATTTATTTGAAATGCGTAAAATATAGATTATAAAATTAAGCATTGATTTAAAACAATGATTTTACTTTAATATGAATAAATAAGAATAGGAAAAACCCATGGATGGTAAAAGTAGGAATTAGAAATTAAATCTTTTTAATGCATAAATGTAGTGAAAAATTGATTTAATATAAAAAAAATTATCAGAATAAAAGGCAAAGCAAATATGTATCTATGATTTTTATAAAGCCCATTTTTCCATTATTTTAAAAATCTATTTCAGAAATTCAAAAATTTCGGATAAATTTAATGAATATTCTAACAATTAAGCATTTTTTGTTTTTGTTTTACGACTAGGGATTGGAAATTTTAGTGACAAAAAATCTCAAATAATTAACTAAATAGTGAAGAAAAATGCCATTAACTAAATAGTGAAGAAAATGCCAAAATAGGGAAGAGATCATGATAAAATTTTCAGACAAAAATCAGTAAGCATGTGATTTATTAATTCATATTGTTTAATCATTTCCTTCTAAGACTAAGAATAATTTATTTTAAATTTAATTTCCAATAAAATTATATTATATCTTTTGAATATCTATAAATTAACAAATATTTAAGGGGGAAAAATCAATTATCACATAAAGAAACAAAAAAAATGCTTTTTCTTTTCATTCAATGAGCTTAAAATTCTCAATGCTAATTTGGCATTTTCAATTTTTTAGCAACTATTTAGGCATTTAATCACTATTTCTCGGTTTTTAACACCTAAAATCTTTGCCCTGTTAATTACCAAACGATGAAATAAATCTTTTTCTTTTCATTCAAAAAGCAAAAAATTCTCAATGCTAAATTTATTTTGTGCTTTTGCTTCATTCTTTTTACTGCTTGGTGATTTTTCTGTGTTTGCCACCAAAAATGAAGGCGGAACATCAAAACGCGAAAACCCTTTACCCGCCGCTGATGAAATTTGGTAAAAAATTATTTTATTTATTTTTTGTTTAATTCTCATACTTTTCCATGACCCTCGGATTGGTGGATATTGCAAATTTTGTGCATTGTCAAGACGAATACTCGCGCAAAATTCAAAAATTTGACGAGCAAAAACAATTTGAATGGATTTTAAATGAGAATCTGTGTGCCGATGGTAAAGAAAGAATTTTGGGATCCATGATCACGAATCTGACATCTATTTTGAACAATTTCTAATCCTCAACCAGAATTCGAATTCGAATAGAAAACTCGATTTTCGACTTTTTGTTCGAGTTCGGGTTCGTGATTAGAAATTGGTCAAAATAGGCGTAGATTCGTGATCAGGGACCGGGAACGAGTTTTCAAGGTTCCGGCTTAACATATTGAAAGATTTTATTCCCTAAAATTAGTTTGACTAAATTTAAAAAATTTATAAATTTTTTTTTATTATTTATGCAAATTCACTTTTAATTTTTTTTTAAATCTATAAAATTATTATTTAGATGTTTCTAAAAATTCGCTCAATTATTTTAAATACCTACGCGGCGAAATAACGAAATGGAATCAAAAAATATCTGAAGAAAAAAGAAAAGTGGAAATTAAAAATGTAATATTTAAATGTTTTTTCATTTAATATTTTTCAATTTTAGAGCGGGAAAATAAATGATAAGCAATTGTATTGTCGAAAACAAAGTTTGAATCCCTTCTCAATGATTTTTCGTGCTCAAAATCTAACAATTGGACGATTATTTGTGCAGAAAATTCTACAAAATGATTCTGTTGAACAACAAAATCAATTGGGAAAAGTAATTTTACTTATATTTTTTTGCTTAATAAAAACATTAAAATTTGCCCTCTACAAAGCAATTAAAAACCCCCAAAATTTGGAAAGGGAACAAAAATAAATAAAAAATTAATTTTTGAATCTAAACGGAGCATGGATGGCATTCCGAAGCCCCAAAAAGTTTTCGAAAATTAAAAATCAGATTCTGACGTCCATTTTTTTGAAAGTCGGAATTCCGACCCAAAAAATGTCGGGAGTCGGAATTCCGTGCCATCCCTGATAAAGAGGATGAAAAAGAAAAATGAACCCAATTCGAATAGTAGTGGACACTGGGATTTTTCAAATATATTAGTCGAATTTATTTTAATTTTATTTTGATCAAAATACGATAATGTCCTAACCCGACAATTCGAACTATAAGCAATTAATTTAAATTAATTAACAGATTGTAAAATCGCTGCAAGAGAAAGGGATGGTGCTCGATTTGGTCAGATACGAAAACAAATTGAGCCATTATAACAATGTTCTTGTAAACATCAAAATACAGCTGAAGCAAAAATTGGAATTTTTAAAAAATTCATGCAAAGAAAATGTAATTTTATTATAATCAAATATTTAAATATAAAGTGGGATTAGCTTTGTTAATTAGTTAGTTTATTTTTATAAAATAACTCTCTAATAAGTTTAAAAATCACAACATTTGGTTTTCTTAGGGAATTGTCAAAAATAGTTTTTATTTTTTTTTTAGTCAATTAACATTTACGGTGATCATGAAGATATTTTGGACTTGATTGAGCTCAATTTAAGCAAAGTTAAAGTCAAATATATGGAAAGTGATATTACAAATGCAGCTCAACTGTGGACATTAGGTTAAATTATTTATGTGTGAAAATTGTTTTAATTGATAATTAAATAAAGAAAAAATTATTTTAAAATACATATGTACAAATAAATTGATTTTAATTTTTTTTTCCAGATAAACGTCCCACTGTTATCCAATCGTTGTGGGTCATCAGGCATGGCCATCGACAGGACAATATTGACAAAAAATTATGTACTGAAGACGAATTGGCCAGGGATGACATCCCATTGTCCCCGCTGGGCATTCAACAATCCCAGGAATTGGGAAAGCGGTGAATTGCAGAAAATTTTGAAAAATACAATTTTGAATTTAATTAGCTTTGAAAATGTTACGATCAGCAAAGTTTTTTCCTCTCCATTTTCACGTTCCCTCCAAACAGCCATTGGACTTTTGGGCGGCGCTGAAGCAAAAAGTCATGCAATTAGCATAAATATTGAGCCAGGATTGGCCGAGGTCGTCAACTTTAATTAAATTTTCATTTATTTTATTTATGTTTTGCCTTTTTTTAGCTTTTTGTGCCTTGCTCATTTTTGCTTGGATATTACGAAGTGCCGGAATTGGTCAAAAAATTCCCATTGATCAATCCAAAATATTGGCCATTGTTTAATAAACGGTTTAATTTTGGGCAGCATTTTGGCAAAAATTTATTCATCAATAAATTCAGAACTGTATCGGCACTTGAATCTGTGAAGCAAGTGGAAGAAGACGATTGTAAATGGGTCATTAAAAAAACAATTGGCCAAATATTGGCAGACAATAAAAATGGTAATTTATTTTAGAATTTATGAGTAGGCCCAATTTTTCCATATAAAAAGTTAATTAGTAAATTTTTATTAAATTTAGACCAAATATCCCTAATTATGCAAATAAGCCGTTTTATCTAATTATCTTTTTGACAAATTTACATTAAGTGCATATAAATTAAAAATAAATTAGAAATTTATGTTTTTTATTTTGGTCTTAAATTTAATTGACTGACATTTTTTGTTTGTTTTCGTTGGTTTTTTTAATTGCTTTTCCAAGCTGAGCACATTGTTCTGTCCACTCATGGCGCATTCACTGCTTATCTTCACGAAATTTTGACGGGCGAATGGACAATTGTTGGGCAGTCAAGTGTCACAAAATTTGTGCGATATTATGACAAAAATGGTGGCGAAAAGGATGCTGCTGCTAATTATGCCGATAAAATTATGGACAAATTGCGCATGGAATTCACCAGTGACGTCACCCACCTCAGCGATCCGTACAACACGAAGCCGTACTGATCATTGGAGCAGAGGAAAGACGAGGAACCAAACCTGGAAAAGGGATACTGTGACTGTAACTTCCACTGGGATACTGTAACCTTGATGGGCACCACTAATGTAACATCATTTCTGTAGGTAGACAGTGATTAGCTCGGGCAAACAAAAAAATGAAGTGATACGATTATTCAAAAGAAGTGGCATTTGGATATTCTTTATCAATCAAATCCGACAATCTTGGTATCATATCAATCGGTAGCTTTACATGATTAGAAACAATTTTTAATTCGGCTCCAAAATCAAAAGTTAGCTTCTAAGCATGTGAGCTCAAACGATAGCAATTTTTTCGGATTTTACTGAAAACAAAATACTCGTACGTCCGCGCTGCCCTGTCCAAATGTCCGGTCAGATGCAAATTGCAAATTGCCTGGTATAATTTCTGTCACTTACCATCTTTCGATATTTCATATATTGTAAATGGCTATTTTCTGTTTCATGGGTTTCCATTTTCTAATGTCACAGCATAAAGGACAATTCTTTAGCTACAACAAATGAAAAAAAGAGCCTAATTAACAAGTGGCCAAAAGTCCAAACAAGTAAAAAATGGGCGTTTGAATTTGACGGCATTTGATTTATTTAAATCAATTTTGTTCATTATTTTGAAATTATTAGTAAATCCTTTTTTTGTTTAAATTTTTTTAAATTTTTTGGCATGAAAATAGTTAATTTAAAATCAATATTGCAATTTTTTTTTTTGTTTATTCTGCCGTGGTGCTATTGGATTTCCAACTTTTGAGTATTATGCCACGTTCTTGATAGTTGAAAATTTTAATTTCCTTCGCATTAATCCTCCTGCCAAACACATTCACTTAATTTGCACAGCTTTGCTGAAATGATGTGTCAAAAACGAAGTTTTATTGGTTCATTTCAAAACCAATTTCTCCCGCCATTTTACGCCGTTTAACGGATTAAAATTATTAAAAGGCAAATAAATGGCGTTAACCATGGACACGTTATGGCGAGGACGAACATCTGAACAAATAATTTTTTGCTGCTTAACTTTTAGAATGATGTTTTATTCCTATGTGGTGTTTCAACCTAAATGTCCGTATTTAAGCGAGAAAAATGCTTAATTAAGCCATTCATAATCTGTCCGCTTTAATCCTCCAATCCGTCCGTCTCCATTCATTTCCAAATTATTCAAATCCTACAATAACAATACATAAAAAATGGAGCATTTTCCTTCTAAATTTGTTCTCTGCTTGCTCATTGCATTCATCGGTGAATTAATTTAAAAAAAAAATAACAATTTTAGTTAATAATTGAAATGTCAAAAAATTAGCGGATAATAGAAAAATGAGGAGTTGTTGGTGCGGTAAAAGAGAATCGGGAAATTAGGAATGAAGGCAAAAATTTAATATTGGAAGAAAAATAAATAAAAAACCAAAATTTCATATTAGATCAGGGCTCGGATCAAAAATTTTCCAAAATCAGAAACATCGGGCCGAAAAAAACAGATTTTGGGGTCGAAAACCAGAACCTTTTGCAAATTGCTTTAAATCGGCTTGTGTAACAATTGATCATTTAAATATAATATCACATTTTGATTTTGCACCTCACATTATCGGTTTTAATAATTTTTTAGGGATTAGATTAGCAAATTGTATATTTCGGTGCAATCGGGATCAAAAAAAAATCAGATTTTTCATTCGCTACATGAAATTTCCCGGGCTCTAGGGCCCCAAAAAAACCGAAAATTCTCGACTCAAAACTCTGTACTCCGACTGCTGAATATTTTTACATAATTCCTTTCCATTCAATTAAACACTAATAATATAATCTTCAAATTCGCAGCCGTTCCATGCTCTGTTTTGGCACTTTCTGCTGGCAGCCGCGTGTCGATGCTCGCGTGCCACAACAATTACCGCTCACAACTGGCAAAGGCACTGCGGACAACAAATCGGGCAAAATGCCGGCTGGCAGCAATTTGATCCAACAAAAATATGATTCGAATATTGAGTCGGTGGCGCAGAAGTGGGCCAACGGATGCTCAATGTCCCACTCGGGTTCATCAGGGATGGGCGAGAATTTGTACATGACTAGTTCATCGACAATTTCGGAAGGTTTAATTGGGGTGCAATTTTTAACAGATTAGGCAATTAAAATTCAAGGGGGACGGCGGCTTTCGGTTTATGCCTGTCTGCTAATTGGCTATTAATCTACCATAAAAGTCACATTATTTCCTGGGCCTACTTTAAGCATACATATTAGTTTAAATGAGGAAGACCATTTTGCAGCTGATGCGCTGAAACAAGCTTGTGACATGTGGTGGGCGGAGTTGAAGCAGTTCGGCTTTCAGTCAAGTCTTGTGCTGGACATGGCTCAGTTCAACAAGGGCATCGGACATTGGAGCCAGGCAAATGAATATTAGAGCTAATCAAATTAATTTTGTTGCTTTCAGCAAGCATGGGCCTCCACTGCTCAAATTGGCTGTGCCATGGCACGTTGTCCGTCCTCCACCTGGAAGACATGGGTTGTGTGCAACTACAAGGAGGCGTAAGCAAAAATGGAATTATTCTTAGCTTTATTAACGTCGATTTAATGGGTTTTTTCTGATTAATTTATTTTATTTTATATTAATCTAATTCATTAATTCTCAACAGTGGCAACTTCTTGAACCAGCCGGTCTACAAAAAAGGTGCCGCGTGCAGCAAGTGTTCGGATTACAATGGGGCGACCTGTGACAGCGCCAGCGGACTGTGCAAATTGCCATAAGTGAGGGGAGAATGCTTGGAAGAAGGATTTTTTAATTTGATTTATGAATATTGTAGAATGGGGAGTGAATAAATGGGCATTAATTATTAAATCAGGGCTTTTCATTTGAAATAATGTTTAAATGGTTTATTTTCTTTATTATATTATAAATAACAAATGGCGCATAAATTTTGGAAAATTTTTAATTTAAATTCACATTCATTCGAAAGATAATTTTTATTTTGATAATTTAAAAAGTTTCATGATCAATATACAACACATAGTGAAAAATGTTCAATTTAATTTATTTGTTTTGAATTTTATTCTTAATTGACAAAATCTAAATTATTTGGAAGAATTTTTATGATCGCATTAAGAAACGAAAATATATTTTACTCCGACGAAATTTTTGCATTTTTATGTTTTAATGGATTTTTCTTAACAAATATTTTGATTGCTAAAATTCAGAATATTTTTTATCTGTCAAACGCCCCAAAATTTATTTTTTATGTGCTAAAAAGTTCTTTTATTTCGAAAATTGTGAAGATAAAATGAGTTTACTTGTTTCTCTTATACTGTAATATTTTATCTGCAACAAATAATAAAAACAACTGCTTAGAGCAAGTAGAACCCACGAAAAAAAAAACATATGAAATTTTAGCCCTAAAGTTTCTATTTACCGTCGAAAAGTCCCCTTTTAAATATTATTATTTTTTCTGCCGAAATGTCATTCACTTTCTAAAAGTCCGGCGCCCACACAAATTTAATTAACACAAAAAGGGGAAAGTTATGGAGAAGGAAAATATTATTACTTTTGAGGGCCCAAACGAAAATGCTCAAAAACGGTTGGGATCAATTTGAAACGGTGCAAATACAATGAGAAAAATGCAAATTTGAGGAGCGCTTCTATCTTTTGGGTCAATAGCAGCAGTTCGTACAATGGGTAATTCGTACAATAAGCAGTTAATACTATTAATTTTTTTACAAAATAAAGCCTAGCTTAAGCCTAAGCCTAGGCCAATGCAAGCCTAAAGATAGGCTTAGGCCTAAACTTAAGCCAAAAGCTTAGGTTTAATCTAAGCCTTTGTACAACTGCCGATTGTACGAAACTCTATTGCACTAACAGCCCATTGTACGAACTGTCAATTGTATGAACTGTCCATTGTACGAACTGCCATGACACCCCATCTTTCATGAAAAAAAATCGTGTAAGGGACTGAATCGACTGACGTCTAATAGCGCATAAAAACAGTCCAAAATTCAAAATATATTCAAAAAAGATAAAAGGTTTCACGACCGGGGCCTTACGGTCCCCGGTTTTTGCCATTTACAGGAATTAAACAATAATATTTCAGTCTGTATCGTTTCGGCGCCTACGATTCGGCGCCATAAAATGCATGACGCAGAAATCAAGGGCGTAGGCAGGGGGGGGGGCTGAGGGGGCTAAAGCCCCCCCCCCCCCCGAAACCCAAAAAGTGAAAAATTTTCAGTAAATTTTTTGAAATTTTAAGCAATTTTCTGAACAAATTTGCATTAAAATACTCAAAAATTTTCCCGGCGGCGCCTATCGGCACCGCCGGACCCCCATTTTACCATATTTTTGAAAAATGGAGGCCAAAATGGAAAAAATAATATTTTTTTGGCGAAAAATTTTGTAAAAATACACCCCTTAATTCGAGATTTCAAAAAAGCAAAAATACACCCTAAAAAATCAACTAAAAAAATGAAAAATACACCCCTAAAAATCGATTTTTTGACTTCAGCCCCCCCCCCAAAGCCAAGGGTCTGGCTACGCCCTTGGCAGAAATTACAAAAAGCCTCAATTTTATTTTTTAGCAATTTTGTGCATTCATGTTTAGGTGAAAATGAATCGGCTCTACTGTGTTTAAGTTTACACGACCATAAAATAATTTGGTGGACTGTTTAAATCGATTCTGATCGTTTTTCAGTAATTTTTGAGTTTGGGCCCCCGCCGATTAATACATATTTACCATGGAGAAAAGCTTTTTAGAATTACTCACAACTCAAACATTCCTTATCATTATCATTCATCGATTCTTACATTTGTTACTCTGATAAAAAAGTGATCAAATGATCAAAGATGATAAGCATTTGTGTGAGTAATGCGAAATGTTTTCTCTCTTTTTCTCTCTCATTCCGTGTGGGGTCGGGGTCACTTCGGCGCGGACCATTTCGGCGCCGCAAATTTTGAAATGCTATAACTTTTTTATTTGTCAGTTAGCTTTAGCCAATCTGGCATCATTTGAAAGCTCTATGTGTGCTCTATATTTACATGTAAAAATAGAAATGAATGATTCAAAAATAAAAAAGTTATGCCACGCGGCGCCGAAAAAGCCAAGAAAAAGTTAATTTTTGAGGTTTTTTGGCCATAACTTTTTTGTAAACTGACGAAATTTTTTGAAATTTTACAGGCTAATAGAGAATCTGAAGAGCTATCGAATGATAACAAAAATTTTTAATTTGGTTGATCAGGAAAAAAGTTGTTAGCAACGGCGCCGAAAAGGCCGGCGCCAAAGTGGGCGGTTCCCTTCTGTGTGCGTTTGCTCCGTTTTCTTCCATTGTTGTTTGTTTGTTCCAAAAAATTCGTCCCCCCCCAATTGCATTTCATTTCTCTCTTTCGTCCATTTGGTGAGTGGTGGTCGTAAAATTGGGAAAAGCGTAAACATACGCAAATAATGATCGATAATTATATGTTTAATCTCCCCCAACCGCCTGTTTTGCCCTGCACAATTTCCACATTTTCTGCTATGTATTAGGCATTCACTTAATTTCTTTTCATCGATTCTCTTCGCGCTTTTCTTTCTCATTTTTCCATGTTTATTTTATTTTCATTTTAAATTATTATAAATTTTAAATTAACATTTTTATTACAAATTAATTTGTTCAATATACACACATAAACGATGGAGCTTGGTGATATGGTTTTGGCAATTTTGGAGTTGATCTGTTGCTTCTTCGTGCCGGTATTCCAATTGAACTATATAATTATTTGGCAATTTTACGATTAGGGGACGAAATATTAACATTAAACCGCGTGAATAAATTGCGTCTCCGTTGGTTAAATCTGAGATATTTTTTTAGGGGTCCGGATTCAATTCCATTAGCATCTGTAAAATATTTGAAAAATTACGCTTTATCTTTTGGTAGCTTTGTGTTTTCAATATTTTGCCCTTGCTATTTGTTTTTTTTTTGTAACGGTCTTAATTTTTTTAAATTGTATCAACAATTAAAACGGCTGCTTTGAGCAAAGTTATGCCAAATATTTTTTCCGAAAAATTAATTTGCAAATTAGCCACAATCAGGCCAGTAATCGGAGGGGGGCGGCAGTTGCCCCCGCCACGAAATGAAAATTAAAATTTTTAAAGAAAAAATAGGTAAATTTTTTAAAATTTGTCTAATTTTCTTAACAAATGTGACCAAACTTTATAAATTTTCCACGGGTATCAATTTTCTTCCTTTTTTTTGCCAAAATTTTGTCTCGAAGTGGCCAAAATTTGACGAAAATGGCTAAAAAATTTCCCATGTTTTTCCCACGGAGCAAAATATAGGAAAAGTACGCTTGAAAATATTTTTGGGTCTTCGGGTGCCCTTCCCGAAAATTTTTTTACGGGCCTCTGCCCACAATAACATATTTTTGTCTGTAAAAGTGCCTTGATTATGTTGTTTTCCATTTACTAGCATATTAATCCATTAATTCAGCCCATTGCCATTCTGCTGAAGTCGGGCGAGTGCAACCAACAAGTGCTGATTTCGGTCGTTCTTTGGTACACAAATAAAAAATTTTTAAAAATATATTATTATTTTTTAATTTGTTTTTATTTAATTCAGCATTTTGTTGTGGATCCCTGCCGTCATCCATGCCATTTGGTACTGTTTCATTCGCTGAATGCAATGGCGAACAATGGCATTGAAATGATTCGATTGGACCGTTTCTTCTTCATAAAAAACTATTCCGATTTTGGGATTTGTTACATATCCAATTCTCATCATTTTCACCTTTTCTCATCAACATTTCAAAAATAAAATCGATCATGGTTGTAAAATTTCAATTACAAAATTAAAAGAAAAGTAAATTTCAACCCGAAAATTTGTCAGCTAATTTTTGAATATTGTCTTTTAAGCTTTCTATAGTTAATTCGTAGAAAAATAATAGGTAAGCTTATTCAATACATAAAAAGTGACAAGCAAAATTTGCAAATAACATAAAAACAGCTGATTTTATAAAAAAAATTTCGCCAAATGCAAAATGCATGGTGATTATCAATTAATCTTCAGGGTCTGACATTTACACAGTAACCTGCTGGAGTTCTTACAGTTGGTTGCATAGGAGTTAATAAATATTTTTTAATTTTTCATGCTTAAATGTCAACACCGGAGTAAACGATTTATTTAATGACAAAAGATTAATTGAATATTTCACTCGAAAAATGCACATATTTTTTGATTTTTTTTGAAAAGAATTCCCGTTCGGCCTCGGTTCTCCTAATAATTTGTAAAATTTGAATCGAATTTTTTATCTTCGCCAAGTGTGACCACTGATTAAATCAATCAAGACGAAACACGCATTTAAATATTTTGCTATTTTTAGGGACCTAACCCCAAATGTTGGTAGACAAAACATTTTCTTCCATAAAAGCTCCATTTATCGATGAGAAAACAGTAATTAAAAAAAGGAAAAAGAAATGCCAAAATAAAATGATTAAAAAATGTTTATAAATGGGAAAAAAAAGTTTAAATCCCGAAAAAGAACAAATTGGTAACAAATGATCTTAAATATAGATCGAATTCTGAAAACTTTAGTTTAACCTTTCCAAAAAGAAATTTTATGCCTCAGAATTCGCTCCCAAATACCTAATCACAGGGAAAAAAGCTGAATTAATATAGATAAGCCTGTTGATTTTTTTCGATTTAATTTCTTAATATAAAAAATATGTTTAGGGTTTTCATGGTTATTTAGCATGAATTGACACTTATTCCACCTGATTCCGAACCCAGAATTGGAACCTAACCAAAAAACTAAATAAAAAATTTAGAATTTCGCACTTTTTGCAGATTGGATGACTTTTTGTTTTTTTCACTCAGTTTAACCGGTTCAGTTCCATAAAAACGAATTAGTAAAAATTGGGTTTTCGGCTTTTGGTTCGAATCAGGGGCCAAAATCCGGAAGGCCAAAATGAGGTGCTAGATTCGTGCACAACTCTAGAAAAACTCTTATTTTTGACTGAAAAATTAAAAAACATTCAAAAAGGTGTGGTAACAAGGACAGCATTGCCAATTAGTCCATCAAAGTGCTTAGTCTAATTTAATACACGATCAATTAGGGTAGGGCTCCCGACACCGACATACACGCCAAAGAATGTGCATTTTTATGAGGAAAAGAGAAAAAATGTTCTTCAAGTGCTGGATTTCCATTATCTTAGCCAAAAATTCTAAAATTGATCATTTTTAGTGCGAAATCTTTTAGAAAATTTCATATAAAATATTTAAGGCTCATCCCAAAAAGCGGTGTGAAATCAAAAAAAAAAAACCAGCCCTGAGTACCCCCCCGCGGCCCTCCTAGGCCAAACTCGAACCCCCACCCTTGCTGGTTTAATCTAGCCCGACCCTGATAATAGCTGACCCCGAAAAAAGCATGGCTCCGACATTTTCTCGTCCCGAAAGCGCGAGGCCCTACAATAATACGAATGCCATAAAGAAAAGGATGTAAAAAACGAGTGCCATTGAAACTGTGGCCCATCCGAGGAATTCGCCGTAATTGCTGGCCATGCGGACGGACAACATCAGTGCGTACCACCAATAAAGGAAGCTGACAATGGTGAACAGCATAATAATGCAAGTGACGAAGGACATGGCCAAATTGTATTTGCCCAGCATCACGGCATGGTTGAAATGGATCCAATGCAGCTGAACACCGGGCAGCGGCGTGGTCAAACTCGTCTCCGTCAATTTGAAGTCAATTAGCATTGCTTCAATGGTGGCAGAGCCCGGTTTTCCTGTGAACAATGTTAAAACGGCTTAAATTATGGACACCTAATTAAAAACCCAGAAATTTTCATTATTAATTTTAGAGAAAAATATGAAAAGAAAAAACGAATTTACCATTATTTAGCATATTTTACCCCAAAACAAACACATGAAAATTTAATTTACTAATATTAACGAGAAATTTCATTAACATTTTTCGAGAATTTATGAAAATCAGAATTAGTTAGTTAAATAAGAAGTGCGAAAAAATAATTTGGACAAAAAAAAATTTTTTTTTTCATCTAACCAATTAAACAAAATATTTTTTTATAGAAAATTTAAAAATTATAAATTTATGATATAAATTTTTAACTTTTCTGCCATTTTTTGTTGAGAAATATTTCACATTTTCTTATTTTTACAATTATTGAAATTTGCCTTATTATTAAAGCAATATTAATTAAAATTGCCGAATAATTAATTTATTTTGCTTTTACCAGCTGCCTCGTACGCAGTTAATCCCGCGCCTTGTCCAATCACTCGTTTTCGTCTCCGCTGCTCTTTCTTCAAATTGGTTTCGTTCTTTAATTTAATTTTAAAAAAATAAATTAAATTCAATAAAAACAAACTTTTTCTCCATTTCCATTGCTTGCGTTAAGCCATTTTTTCAACGCAACTTTTGTAAACAATTCTTTGATTGGTTCCACAACTTTTTTAAATGTTTTCAAAAGCTTTTCCATTGTCTTTTTTGCGCTCTTTTTGCTTTTCACTTTTTTCTCCTTTTCATCATTTTCTTCACTCATTCCCAAATTTTCAATAAGTGAATTCAGATTTTTGCTTAATGACTCATCATTCATCATCATTAGAGAAGGCAATTTCCGGTTTCAGCTTTGATAATTCAATGCTCTCATTTGCTTTTTCTCTTAAAACTAAAAAAGGAAAAATTTCAGTTTTCTTTTCTCCTTACAAATTAGGGTTTACCTTTTTGTCAACTTCTTCCATTTGTTCGTCTGTTAAATTAATAGCTAGATTTGCGCTTGAAAACAGAGCAATTACCACGCTCGCAATTTTCTGTTTGCTCCACAAATCATTTTATTGTGATGAGCGTTGGTCCCTTTCTTTACGGGCCGGTAAAAATGGGACGATAAGCTAAACGAAACAGCAATTATATAAAAAAGATGGTGTACTTAATTAAGTAGGGATGAAATTTTATGCAAAAATTTATTTATTTTTCTTGCATTCGCCATGCTCTAAATAGAGGAAAAGACACTTTTTTTATATATGTACATATTTTTATGCATATTTTGGACTTTTTCGCACTTTTTGCATACATATTTCGCAATGTTTGGGGATTTTTAGCAAATTTTTTTTTAAATGCCAAATCAAAATTTCGCATTTTTTCTTACACATTTTCATTTTTTTGTATATATTTTAAGATTTTTGAGAATTTGTAAAAATGATTGGGCAATTTTTTTTTACATATTGATTAATCTTTCTTAAATTAATTTCATCCCTAGTACTTTGTATTTCTTTGCTTATTTCATCTTTAAATTCCTTTATTAAAATTTTAAAAATTCCATAACGGGTCTTAGATTATTGGTAAACCCACAAAATCTTTGACTTATTTTTAATAAAAATACTAAACCTCAAATGGAGACTCTTGTCTAGTCATTAATTTTGGGATAAGTCAAAAAATGCCCTTTAGATTCCGTGTAAAAAATCGTTGCATAAAATTTTGTTGGTGCTTCTCTTTCTGTCCAAATTTGTAGCTCCAACGGTTCAATTTCTTGAACAAAAGTTCAGCGGCTTTTTCGAATTGTCCCTAATTTATATTTGCCAGTAAATGAAAGCTTTTCCAATTGGGGCATCGTAATCCAATCCATCCGAAGCGGCAAAACAATCGGTCAATCACTGGTCAGATCACATTGACCTTTAAAGACAAAGTAAAAAACAAGAAAAATATATTTACAAAACATTTTTATATTTATAAATTTTAAGTAAGTTAACACCATGTTTTCGCTAAAAATTTATTTTCGTATTTTGGAACGAGAGCAACAAAAAATAGCCCTTTGATTTAGATTCATTAAAAACTATCTTTTATAATTAGTTTTTTTTAATGATCTTTTGAGTATTGTGGCTAATTTTTAAAAATTTTGTTTAAAATTTTTAATTTGATTTTTTTTTGAAATTCAAATATTAAATTTTCAATTAGAGACCTGATTTTTGGTGCTAAAAATTCTGAAATAGGTACTAAATTAATTTCCAAAAAAATGCAAAATATGTACTAAAAATGCCATAAATGCGCAAAATAGTTGCTAAAATAGGCGTTAAAAATGGAAAAATCCAGTGTATATATGAAAAAATTACAAAATTTTTTTTATCAATCCGAAAATTTCTAAAATAATTGCTAACTTTCGTTTTAGATTTTTAGGTGCTAAAAAGTTGATTTAAATCAAAAATTTTTCGGAGATAATGTGATTTTCGTTCTTCTCTCATTAAGTACTATCTGTAAAAAATTGCTAAAAACTTAATCCGCTCTTAATTCATAAAATATCATCAATTTTTGCTAATTTTTAGGTAACTATTGAAAATAGGGAAATATGCCTTCCAATAATCGCGATAAAGACAAATAAAATAAACAATTTTACTAACCATCAAAGCTCATGTTGAACTGTTCCAGGTTCAGCTGCATTTCGTTCTTCAGTGTTATCCGCAATTCTTCTCCGTTACTCTCCATAACATAGCCCATAAATCGCAATTCATGGCCAATGCCAATTTCTTTATCCGCTTCATTCACAGGGCTTTCATTTGTCTCGTGTTGCTTTTCTTTTGGGTTTTTCTCCCAAAATTTAAAATTAAATGTTGCGCCCATTTCTTTTTCGACCGATTTGCCCATTCTCATCACTATTTGGTTAAACACTTCCCGTTGCTCTTTGATCTTTGCCACATTTGCTTTGTCTTTTTCAGTAAGTATTCCCACCTGGTCGGTCTCATTGCTTCTAAATACAAAATGCCAATTTTCCTCTGCCTGATTTGACATTCGTTCAAATAATTCCATTGCCAAAGCGATGTAAAAGGCCCGGAAAAACATTTTGTATGCTTCCAATCTTTTTGTTAATGGATGTTTCTGAATTTTTATCTGCATTTCCATTATTTTTTGATCACATTCGTCTTTGTCCTGATCCTCTTCTATGCATTCTTTCAGTGTTTTTCGGACTTTGTCCGATCTTCTCATTTCCTTAAATATATTTATATCTTCAAATGCAAAATTAATATTAATTTAAAAATTGTTATTTACTCTAAGAAATTTTATTTATTTTACCTAAATCCTTTACAGGACCATCCTCTTTCCGATCTATCTTCGTCTTTTGGTTTTTAGGAGTGCCCAATGACTCACTAAGCTTGTTTATTGTCTGTACCACTGCTTCTTGTCCCTTTTTATACGTGTCACTTATCCCATAATCTTCCAACATTTGTCCCACAAATTCGCGTCCAATTCGGTATTGGTCCCGTATCGGATGCGTAAGTGTACCAACGAATTTGTCAAGCGCCATTTCTCATATCCTTGCCCAATTTTTTTGCCTATTTCAAGCAGCAGCCATTTGTTGTCCATTTTGTCCAGACGTAGCTTGCCGTACTTTTCGTTCAATGACACCAAATTTTCCTTTTCTTCGCGCAATGTTATTTTCTCATAATTCAGGCGATGTGCCAAATTCTGATTTAGTGACAGCAATAACTCACTGAAAAAACCAGAGAAATAAACATTTTTGTCATCATTTTCAATGAAATTGGTACGTAAAGCGAACCTCAGTAAGATACGAATAACCCGTAGAAATAAACATTAATAGACTTGGCTTTAAAAATAGCAGGAAGAAAGCCATTTTATCTAGAGCCCGAAGCAGCAATCCCCTTTTTGGAAATCCGGATTTTCCGAGGTTGTGAGGATTAATCCTTCGGAATACTGTCCCGAAAAATTTGGAATTCCAATCCCGCAGCAAGATCCGCAAATTTATTTAAAATTTGAGTTTCAATCTCGCAGCGATATCCGCAAATTTGAAATTTTCATTCTCTAATTTGATCCTCCATTTTAAAATACCGCATAATTAAGCATTTGTCCTTGGTGTTTTGTCCATTATTCAATTGTATTCCATTCATAGACGATGGAAATTTCATTGCCGTGTCCAATTGCATCGTATGTTGATTAACAAATAATTTATACTCGAATTGATCTCTACGAACAGCCTCAAAAAATTGGCTAGCACATTGAAACAGATGGTCATCAAAGCTTTTGTCCATTAATTCACCTGAAAAGCAAATTTAAAGGAATTTATGCGGATCTAAACATAGGGCTGTTGTTCTAAACTGATTCGAGTCGAAAAAGATTAAAAAAAAGTCCTATGGGTGCCTATCACCACGCCAGACTCTAATATGTAAATTTGTCACCTAACATGAATTTTAATGTATTTGATTTTGAATATTATCTTTCACCCTCTCTATTCATTAAAGTGTCTGCTTCAACGTGGTCCTCCACAACATTGGCACAATCATTAAACGGGTCTTCCCATGTTTCTTCTTCATTTTCATCTTCGTCCTCCCCCTTTTTAGCAGTTGATGCCGACGGTTCATTCTCCCCACTTAGCCATTTGTCCATATTTTCCAGTCCCTCGGAGTTATAAACTGATTCCATTCGCATTCGCGTTTTTTGCCTCAAATTCTTATAAATGTCTTTTAATTCTTTGTTGTAAGAATTTTCACCATTTATATCTTCAATTTTTTTGATCAGATTCTCTGAAAATGCATACATGTAATGGTAAATGCAAGTGGCAAAATCGGAGTTTAATTCATCCAGCCTTTTTGTGTAATTTTCTGTCATGAGATCCTTTCTTTCTTCCTCCGTCAGATTTTGCTCCTTTTTACTATCAATGTCTTTTTTCTTTTTATCTTTCTGATTTTTGTTTTCCTGTTGCAATTTTTTTGCTTTTGTTTCCTTAACTTTTTGTTTATTTTTGTTACTAACGAATTTGTAATGCGATTTTATCAGTTGCTGGCACTTTGTGCCCGCCCTGTTCACCAACACTTGGACCCGTACGCGCATGGATGGCTCTGCCAATTTCCAATTTTTGGCATTATTTTTTGCTTTTTGTTCGTTTTCTCCTTCCAAATCCTGGAAGCTCTTCCTTTGTTCGGTTCTCAACAAATTGAAAAAATTTGTTGCAATTAATTCTGATCTTTTTGCCAAATTTTTTTCAAATTCTGGCTCAAAAACAATTTTGTAGAAATGATTGACAAATACTTCCGCATTTTCAACATTAATCGCACTACATTTCAATTCTGAAATTTGTTAAAATAAAAATATGAAGAATTAAACCAATAGGAAAAAAATTAATTTTTGTAAAACGAAAAATAATTAATTTATTTTGAATGCTTACGAGTTTCGCCTTCGATGATAACACAAAGTCCAAATTTTTTGTTAACTCGCTCGGTTATTTTATATAAATCTGCCAAATTATCTCCGTATTCCTCCACCATTTGCTTCCATGCAAACATTTTTTTGTCAGTATAAGTTTTCAAGAATGAATTTTTCTCCTCATTTTCGCCAAAATTCACGCCAAATTTGCTTTCAAGACGCCACATGAGTTTTTGTATATGGTGATAAAGCAAATACTGCACACAATTGAGGTGTGTCGCATTGCTGTTATTGCTTAAAAAAGCAAATGAATGAAAAATATAGCTTTAAACTAGAATTGAGCGGGACCGGGAATTTTGGGCAAAACCGGGACCGGGACCTTTTCAAGTTGAAAAACCGGGACTTTTTGGCTGGGAAAACCGGGAATTTCCCGATCCCGGTCAAAAGTGGTCAAAACCGGGACTTCGGTACTCAGTTGTCCGTGTTCAGGTCCCGGTCCCGCTCAACTCTACTTTAAACTCTCTTTTCTAGAAAGTTCAGACAAAAAAAAGAATCGGGTAAATTGTGGGCATCCGAATGCTTATTTTATAATTATGGTTGTAAATTATATGGATTAACATATTTTTTCTGCGCATATGCCATATGCTATGAAGAAAGGGGCTCATAAATAGCATTTCTGCGATAAAATTTTTTGACTTGGTGAATAAAAATACACCCCCTAAAGACCGACTTTTTGGAAATTTTTACAAATTACACCTCCAAAAATACGAAAAATTTGAGTTTTCGTTGTCCTTTTGGCATTTTTAATAAATATTTTTACCATTTTTTGCGAACTTTTCTTTTTTTAAATGGGAATTTTTTTTTGAAATTGGCAAACTTGGAGGTGTTTTTTATACAACGGACGACAATAAAAATTTAAATTTTTAAGTTTTAAATTCATTTTATTTTAGCAAATATTGAATACATAAATCTTTTTAGGAATTTTTGAGGGTTTAAAACATATATTTTGGCAGTTTTTAGTCTATATTTTTGTCCATATTTGGTTATTTTTGAGCTTTTTAGTCCATATTATGTGCTTTTTTAGTCCATACAATTTACAACCCTATTAAAATGAGTCTGGTTCATTTTAAGCCAGTCGTTTGGGCCATTTTTTAAGTTTTTAGATTTTCATTTTTCATCAATATTTCTCGAAGTCAAAAAATTTTTCCTTAAATTTAAATTTTACGACTGGAAATCGGCACCGTCGCAGCCTCCATGAAAATAAATTTGGAAAAAGGCCGTTAGTCAAAAAACCATCAAAATAAAAATTTTTTTGCTAAAACTTTGCTCAAAAACAACCATATTTTAAAGTTTTATGTCATTCGATAGCCCTACCTGTTTTTTATTAGCATGCAAAATTTCAAAAGTTTCGTTAAGTTTGAAGAAAGTTATGATCAAAAATGTTCAAGAAAACTTGCTTTCATTGAGTTTCTCAAGTCATGACTTTTTTAAACGACGAATTTTTTGAAATTTTGGAGTATAACATAAAAAAACACTTAAGCTATCTCTAATAATATCAAGATTTTAAAATTTGATTCATTTTATGCGCATTTGTGAAGAATTTTCTGTCAAAAATTTTTATTTGATGGTTTTTTGAGTAACGCCCATTTTGATGGGTTTTGAGTAACGCGACCCGGCACCGTGCACCGATCCCTCGCGCTGATCTCTAATATTAATTCAGACTTTTTATTTATATTAATTAATTAAATATTATATAAGAATCATACCTCTTCACGCGATAGCACGCATCAGTTGCAAGTGTGATCATTTTTCTGGCATTGTTCACAATTGTGTCCGGATCACCAATTATGTCTTCGAGTTTCTTCGGTTGATCAGTTGCCGCCTTTTTACTCTCCGAAATTTTTTGTTTGATTGATTCAACAAAATTTTGCACAATTTTGTCTTTGCCTTTTCCTTCTATGGGTATTTGATGGAAATTTTCGGCAGCAAATTGGGCACTTTTCACGGAAAAGTTACGGCAATTTATTGCTAAATTTTTGAATATTTAAATAATTTTATTTCAATTATTTTTTCCAAATTAACACTTACCTTCAGAAAAATTGTTCATGAAGACAAATAGCAGAAGCGTCAGAAGAAACAGTTGCATGTAATTAGTTAGCATTCTTATCTAAATTTTTTAAATTAAATTATATTTTTATAAAGTAAAGATATAAATCTTTGATAATAAAATTAAAAAGAAATTCTTACTCTAAAAATGAAATGTATAATAATGTGAATGGTTAGATCTATGAATATTTTATGATGACTATGTGAGTAAGAATGTGTTTTGTTCCCATCGATTTTATTTAAGAAATTATTTTATTTATTTCTTTAAAATAGGCATTGAAAAGCATTAGCTATAAAATTATATGTAGAGCAAAAAGAATTATCATAAGAATTAAGCATTAATACTAGTTGCACATGTCACGCATTTAATTTCTCATTGATTTATGAAAAAAGCATTGTAAGTTAAATTTTTATTACTGACACTTTTACAATTTATAATAATAATATAATATATATTTATCCAAAATAAATTAATTATCTAAAGTTTGCATAATAGGAATTTAAAAATTTGCATTAAACTTATGCTTAGGGCACTCTTTGAAGCGATAAAAGTAAAAATAATTTTAAAACATCGCGAAATTGGTTAACAGATTTTTATTTAATTATACTTATTTATTAATTAAAGCAAATCCCTTTGTTATGATTTCGCGATTGATAACCCCAAATGATGAGCAACAACAAACTGCCTTAGGCAACAAAAAAAACACATAAATATAAAAAAGCTTTTTTTAAGGCCAAGTTTTTATTTTTTATTTTTGCCTTTTTTGTGAAGTGCCCAAATTTGCACTTTTTGTGAAGTGGCCAACCGCATTTGAGACATATATGCATAGAAAGAGAGAGAGAGAAAAGAGAAAAAAGAGAGAGAGAGAGAAAGAAACACAAAGAGACAGGTCCAAGTTAGGCACGAAAAACTTCAAAAAATTAAAATTTATTAGCCTGGGTCCGGGTATAGGTTTTTCCTGGACATGAATTTTCTAGCAATTTTTCCAAAAAATACAGGTCTATGCTTTTTCAAAATCATAATTCTTCTTTTTTTCCTGCTTTTCTTTCAAAATAATTTTAGAATAAGATACGTTTAAAAATAGGCTAATTAGTTTTGGCCATTTTTCTTGCTTCCCCAAATGCCCGGCATTTCCAACCCCAGCAAAAACGCGCGCGGATGTTTATGAAATTTTTTTTACAAATTTCTCATTCCATGCTTACTAGATTAAAACTTAAATCGGCTTTAAGCTTGTAATTTTTTCATTTATATTATTTCCAACTTAAAAAAATTTACATTTTATTCGATGTTGCCAAATGTCCTTATTTTTTAAATATGTAAATGAATTTCATAAATCCAATTTAAGAGCTTAGCTTTGCTGGCATTTTGCCAGCATTATGCAATGAAATCACATTGTTTTATGAAAAATTTTCTTTAAAAATTTCCCATTCCATGATTACGAAATCAAAAGCTAATCGGCTTTATGCTTGAAACCTTTTTTTTTAATCCCCTCATATATAAAGAAAATTTACATTTTATTTGAGGTTGTAAAATGTCCTTATTTTTAGATATGTAAATAAATTGCATATATTCAATTCCATGATTACGAGATTAAAACCTAAATCCGCTTTAAGCTTGTAATTTTTTTTCTTTTTTATTATGTCCAATCGTATTAAAAAAAATTTACATTTTATTCGAGGTTGCCAAATGTCCTCATTTTTAGATATGTATTTCAAATATAATTTTGCTGTCGTTTGCCATCATTGTGCATTGGGTGCGCATATAAAATAGCTATAATAGATATGATCACATTGTTTATGAAAATTTTTTTACAATTTTCCTATTCCATTATTAGGAATTAAAACATAAATCGACTTTAAGTTTGTAAATTTTTTTGTCATTTTTATTATTCCTTTCATATAATGAATTTTTATTCATTTTATTCGAGGTTGTCAAGTGTCCTCATTTTTTAGATTTGTATTTGAAAGTATCCTGAGTGGAAATTTTCAGATTTCATAAATCCGATTTTAAGAGCTATATTTTTGCTGTCAATTTGCCAACATTGTGCAAATGTGGCGCAGAACTTACGAAATTTGTCTTATTAGTATGCCTTCTTTATAGTTGCAAAAGTATTTTTTAAATTATTTAAGTTCTTACGGGTCCTCAAAGCAATTAAATGTAATAATTAATGTATTGCTCAAAAAGAATTCGAAGAACTAGAAAATTGAACAAAAAATCATAATGGAAAATTTTAAAATAAAGAAAAACCAATTCTGGTTGGAAAACGCTTAATGACTAATTAATTGTCTGTCTCTTGAAAATATTTTTTCGTTTTAATCTTACTGAAAATAAGAAATTTTTTACAAATCGATCGTAGACACTTTAAGCATATATGTATAATAGGTTTATAATTAAATTTGGCGAACAAAGTTAATTAGATTCGACGTCACCATTTGTCAATAATATGAATTAAATGTAAATAATTTATTGCTCAAAAAGAATTAGAGAAACTATTAACAAAAACATAGAAAATAAAAGGTGAAAATTAAAAAATCACTATAAACTCAGTAAATAATTTGGAATTGTTCAATTTTTAGCCAAATCAAAGTGGAAAATGAAAATTTAAATAATAATCATTTAAGCTTTGACTAATTAAATTACACTTATATGAAAAATATGCAATTGCTAAATTAACTCTCTTTTCTAGAGTGCGTAAGTGATTTTATTTCATCATTAATCAAAAAAAAATGTGAATAACATGTGCATAAATAATTGTAATAATTAATTATTGAATAGAATTTTGTCGGAAACATATGAAAGACAACATAATTTACATTAAGTATATTAATAAGAAATTCCACATTAAATTCATAAAATCTCAAAAATTAATTAAAAAAAATAAAACATTTAATAATCAAAACATTTAATAATTGCATTTTAATGCTCCTTACTTTGCTTACATTTTCATCACTTTGTTATGCAAAATCAACAGAAATTGTCTCATTAAAATGCAATAATAATAATGAGCAAAGCCAATCAATCGACAAAAAAGGATTTGCCAATTCGGTTTATGAAAGCATAAAACGAACGTATAAAGGTGATTTTATGATATTTGATCAGATTTGATCAGTATTTGATTTGGTCATACTTATTAATACCGCCATTTTCAATTCAAATTAAATTTTATAAACAAAAAGATGGACAAAACAATGTCGAAAAAGATGCGAAACTGGTGAACATTGTCTGTGAAATGAATAAACTTCATTTGATCCTGAAAAAGATCTCAGCAAATGAACCAATTAAAGTAAAAAATAATTATTTAAAAAATGATTGAAATTTTTTTATTAAAGAATTCTTCCCATTCAATTGAATATTTTGCAAATAATCACGAATACAATTTGATCAAATACCGTATCCTATCAATTTATCACAATGACCCACCGTTGAGCCAACTGTTAAACAAACTAATTATTTCTGTAATGAGCGTGATAAATGGAATAGAAAAAGGTAAAATTGTAGTCAATCTTATAATAATATAAAATAAGAATTTTTTTTTAAATTCAGATAAAATTGATGGATTTGGGATAAAAATTTTGAAACAGCGCTTAAAATTTGTAATTAATTTTGTTGCAAAACGTCTCCAAATCCAATTCGACGAACGAAGTAACTTCGATTTTTGGTCAGAAAACGGTCAAATTTATCTGTTGCGAGAGATGAGTCATTTTTTGGAAAAGGTTTTTTTATTGTTTATTTTTTATTGATTTAAATAAATAATTGCTTTTTTAAAATTAATTTAGGTCAAGGAATGCAGTCAAAATGACAATAAATGCTGGCATAATTGCACGAAATACCATGAAAATGACAAAAAATTTAACGAGAAAAAGCGGACAAAGCAATTTTTGCAATTTGTGGCAAAAACAATTGAAATTTGCGAGGATGGCACGGCAAAGAGACGAAAACGTGCAATAAATTAATTTAGAATTTCTATTTTTATAATAATTAATTTTGAATATTCCATGAGATTTAATCCATAAAAACATTCATAATCCCATTTAATCCAAACCAATTTATATACAGGAATTTGTACTCATAACAATTTTTTGTTTCGATTTTTGATTTTTCGATTTAAAAAATTTTCTTTTTTTATTTTTATTCCGTGCCGAATTTCTTTTTCATTTCTTTTGAGAATATTTCAGGATGAAGCAATTTAACGTATTTTAGGCTCATTTCGACGTCACAGAAGAGCATTTTCACTTTTAAATGTGGCTTTAGTAATTTTACTGGCACTTTTGGTCACGGTTTTTGTAATAACTCTCGGATTTATATTTTTCCATGCGCGAATCAACCAATTTTTTAATCGGGCGCCAATGGCGGCGATTCATCAAACGCAGCAAACAATTAATGGAATAAGTACGAAAATAATTTATATGAATTTTAAATAATTAATTTGACGTATAATTTTGAGTAATTGCAAAATAATAATAATGTCAATAATAATGGACAGATACACTTTTATAGGCTTAAAATTCCGATTTAAGAATGGGCAATTAGTCATTTTAAAACATTTTTTAGGCTTATTAAATGCTTTCAACGAAATTCCGTCAACAATTGTTGGCACTGAATTCGATTGTGCAATTTGTCTCGATCCAATTCCGAGTGGCACAAGTGTGAAGCCTTTGCCAGCATGCAATGTTAAGCCAATTTAGAATTTTAAAAAATTTAAAATTTCATTTTTTAGCATATTTTTCATGAAGATTGCCTAAGCACTTGGTATTTTTTGAAAACCCAATTGGATTATATTTTCATATTATTAAATTTTGATGATTCAAACGAACGAATGATTCATATTTTTTAAGGCTTCAAGGTGGGAATAATTCATGCCCAATATGCCGTTATGTCATAATGAATATGCCATCCGAACGTGAACAAAATGGTATAATTTTACTAAATAATTGACTAATTAATTAAATGCTAATTCCAGAGTATTTGTTACCCATACCTAGTTGTCGTCAGTGCAACAAAAGCAGGGTATTAGGGGGGGGGGGGGGGGGGGTTCTTTGATGTTTGCCAAACCTGTCACAAATTATGTCTTTTGCTTATTTCTGCATTTTTCTACCTAAAATAACACTTCCGAATGCTTAATTATTTTCAAATTTCATCTTCCATTCTTTAATTATGCACACTTTTGCGCGTCCTTAATTTCGTAGTGCGCGAAAACTTCGCGCACTAACGACAACTAAGTATGAGTAATCACTTTCCAGTTAAAATTTAAACAAATCAAAATTTAGAAGCTCCGCGTGCCGTTTTGGAAAATCGCCACGGTGACAACAATTGGGTGGTGCATCCAGTTTTCTGGGCCTGATCCTTAATTTTCGATGTGTGCAACCTATGAAAACGACGGATATAAAAATTAGTGACTTGTATGTACAGGTCAATGTTTACATATTTGATTATTTTTTTACATAGAATTCCCATTTGTGGCAAAGCAAAAAATTTAAAAAAATGTAAATGCCAATTTTGAAGAAATTGTGGATAATATGGGGTTTAACTAAAAACGATTCGCGAGGAATCTGAAAGCAGGCGAGGCTCAAGACTCTACTGAAAGAATAATTTTAACCAAATGTTTATACAAAAAAATATTCATTTTTCAAAGTTCTTCCCAATGATACCAATATTGTTTGATTTGGCCAACATAGAAAAAAGTTATGGCTTCATAAAGTTGTCTCAGACGCAGATGGCCAGACGCTGTTGGCCCGTCCCCCCCCCCCCCCCCCTCCCCCATCATAAAATTGGCATGATCCCGACAAAGGAAAGCACTTTTCTCGGGTAGTTTTAGGCCATTTATCAACAAACTGACGTCAAAACTGTTCAAAAATCTATGATTTTGTCAATGATTTCCCAAAAAAAGCCAAATTTTTCTTTGAAAAACCCAGCAGAAAGTCTAGGATTTATAATTAATTAAAATTTCTCATTTTCCTTCCTTTCCATGTTCCTTTCACCCTTTTTTTCTGGATTCCTTCCCATTCCCCCCCCCTCCGCCTTATATTTTTGTTTCATCCTCCTCATTTTTGTGATTGCCTTATATGCACAGATTATTCGGGTGGTTCCCATGCCAACATTTTTATTTGAAATATTCCGCGCACTTCCCTTTCTCTTCCCTCCCCCCCCCCGGGGGCTTCCCCCTTCCCCTCACTAATATTTATAAATTAAATAAATGTGCCGACTTTTTATCCCCATCGCCCGTTTAATTTGCCAAATGGGCACAGGAAGGGATGATCCTCTTTTCCCACGGCTGTGCCACATAAGCTCTTTCCTATCCACAAAAAGCCTTCCCCTCGGCCAATAAAAGGGCGGGTGCCTATTAGCAGCATCATCAGAGCAGCTTAAATGCGTAAGCAAAATCACTTCACGGCTTCATTTCGGAATTTTGTGATGGGACGCGACATATTTCAGCCGGCAAAACATTTAGCTCCAAATTCGTAAAAATATTAATCATCTTGGAGGTGTACAGTTGGCCAGCAGCTTATGGTTTTGCTTAAGGCTTTTTCGCTCCCTTTTAACGGGGAAATGTTGAAAACCCTCAAATTTAAGTAAAAATAGAAATTTTAAAAAGCGAAATTGGGATTTATCTTCTGGTTCTATTCATTTTAAATATTTATTTAATTGAGGAAGAATAAATTTAATCCTTTTTTACAGAAATATTTTGTTGTAAAAAATTTCCATAAAAATTTAATGAAAGTGACAAAAAAGACGTAAATGTCGAGTTCACGAAACAATGGGTACTGAAGCCAAACGCTATTTGCAGGACCATGCGATCCCGCAACTTTTTGAGGTACATTTATTACCCGTATAAAATAAAATTATCTAATAATTGTAAGCATAATTTAAAATTTATGACAATTAAAAATATTTAAAAATGAATAAAAATGAAATTAAACTTCCAGCTGTGCCAATTTTCGTTTGTGCCATTTTGGCATTTTCTTTTTATATACAAAATGCTGTCGATTGGAATAAATAATTCCTTCCCCATCCACCACAGGGCCTAATGACTGGCCTTATCTACAACAAGCCAGAGGACCCCATCCAGTTTTTGGAGAATGCCATTCAAAAGATTCGAACAAATCCAGGAATGGCATTTAAATGGTAATTTTTTGGTTTTTTATTATTAATTGTTATTTAACTTTTGAAAGAATTAATAAATATAAATTCATCTTTATCCTTTCATCGCTTTTAGCTTGAAACTTTTAAAATTCAACCAGCAAATTGTCAAACTATTAAAAAAACATATTTTAAGTTCCGAAAGACGTTTCAGTTCATTATATTAATGCAAAAAATAAGAAACTGTTAAAATAACAAAATATAAAAATTTTAGCATTGCTTTTTTAATGACCCTAATTTATTTTAATTGATCCAATATTCTCTTGAGGGATTCTTTTGTGACGCCGCCCCAACCAAACAAAATGAGCGAGGAAAAAACGGCGACAAACAGCAGCGAAAAAGGCGACATTGGCACAACAACTGCTTCCTCAGCTGTTGATGAGAATATGGGGAAGAAGAAACGGGGGGAGGAAAGTGTTGCGGTGAAACGGCACCAATCGACGGACAATGAAACGGCGGACGGCGGTGGGCAAACTGACAAATGAGCGGGAGGAATTTTCGAAAAAAATTCAATTTTAACTTTTTTTTAAAGAAAATCAAATCAAAATCCTAGATATCCGTTCGATCACCTTTTAAAATTCTCTATTAGCAGGCAACTTTCAATAAGTTATGACGAATTTTTGTCAAAAAAGTACTAATTAGGCTAATTTCCATTATGACGAATTTTATGTCAAAAAAGTACTAATTAGGATAATTTCCAAAATAAAAATGCTGTTCGGAATGGAATCCAGCAAATCCGGCGCGGGACTGAGAATATCGAAAAAATAAATCTAAAAATTTGGGTAAAATTTTATCGCGCCCTGTATAAATGAAGATGTTTAATTATCTAAAATAAATAAATTTTTGAAATTTTTATCATTGTATGATTGATTTGATTGTCCCTCTCCTCTTATTTTTTATTTTCTTCCCGGTCGATGGTTTGTCTCACATTTTATTTTTTTGCTTATTGTTATGCCGTGCTTTTCCTTCGTCCAATTGTTTCCGTCACATTATGTGGCAAAAGGCTTGGACAGACGAACAAGTCTTGGCCAAATTTTAGGCTCGTTCCTTTAACTCCTCAAAAATAACAAAAATACCTGTCTATTAAAGCATAATATTTAAAATTAAAATCTTTTTTTTTTAATTTATCAGGCCCTCACCCTCTTTTTCCAACTCGAGAAAATTAGAAAAAAAATGCTCGCCAAGATAATTAAACCAAGTGGTATCGGATCATCTATACGTTTTAAGAAATTGTACTGTATTTGGTCTAACTTATTTCAGCCTATCTTTATTTTAAAAATCTATCATTATTTTAAATTTTCTTTTTTCAAATTTCTTAAAAATTCCAAATTTTTCTCCGGTGACTCATCGCTATTGAAAATATGCTGCTATAGATTTTTAGGAATACCTTAGCTAGTGAAATCTTTAAAATTAATTAAAAGAATTTAAAATTTGTATTCTGAACCTTTTTAAATGTTCAGTTGTTTAAAGATTAATAAACAAATTGCCTTTGTCCATTGGAATTTTCTTAAATAATTAATGAGTCGTTCTCGGTGTTTGGTCCAACTTAAAGTGCCTGACTGGGAACGTTTGTTCTTTCAATTTTCTTTTAAAATTTAATTAGGAGCCAAAATTAAATATTAATGATTTTTTAAATTTTAAAATTTTAGCGCGTCCGCCCGTTGCGTCGGCCGTTGTAGCGCCACATGCGACGGCACACAGTCCAAAGTCGTCAAAGCGAGCTAGCAGAGACGCAAGTCATCCATCGCGGAAAAGGCATTGTTTTAAATTTGAAACCTTTTTTAAATTAAAAAAAGAATTATTTCGGTAATTATAAAATTATAATTTCATTGCTAATTGGGAATTGGATTCAATGCGAAACCAATAAAGCTGTTAATTATACTGCCCAACGGTTTTCGCCATATTTTTCTGCGGAAAATGCTTTAAGCCGACGGCGCCTATCGGCAAAACCGTCCTCAAATTAATTAAATTTATAAAATTATGAGAAAATTTTTGGCGCTGATGAGCAAAAATTTTTTTTTTTTTTTTTGCATTTTTGTCACAAATTTTACCATTCGTAGCAATTCTTTTGCACTTATGTATTTATTTTGCTTTTTAAGTACCTACAAGTCCGAACACAAAATATAATTAATGCTAAAAGTTTTAAACGAAGATAAAAATCTCTTTTCATCTTTTTCTACATATATTTATTTAGTTCTTCTTTTATTTTTACTTTTTTTTTCTTTAAATTAAAACTTAAAAAGCAGACAAATTTTTCATTTTTTCATTTAATCATTTTTTTTATTTAAAAATTTTTAATTGGTTCTATTAGTTATAATATGTTAAAAAGCATTGCCACACAAAAAAATTTTCTAAGATTGAATTCATTTCAATGTGTATATAGCTGCTCAACTCAGCAGCAGAATGGGACAAGAAGTCGCGTCAATTCCTGGTCCAACTCATCAAGGCCCAGCTCGCTAGTTCAGGCGGCTAAGGACGCTTACATTGCTCCGGACGCACCAATTATTCTATTCATGGGTATTTATTTAATTGCCAGGGCTTGGACGTGAGGCTTAAATCTGCTAACATATTTCAAGGTGGCCCGGGCGGTGGCAAAACACGATACGCGGCCAAATTGCAGGAGGAGCTGCGCGATGAAGGGCTTGCACACATTTGCATGCCGGTAGGCACAAAAATGAATGTAATAAAGTTTTTCAAAAAAGTTATGACTAGAATCTTGATCAAGCAATTATTTTCACGATTTTTGGGGTAAAAAAAAGGTTCTAGTCGGTTTTATGCGTCCCATGACATATTATGCGTCCCATGACAGATTATGCGTCCCATGAATGACCATACCCAGTTTCTTAGGCCATAACTTTTAAAAAAAAAAGAAATTACAATGAAAAAATACCAAATTCAACATTTCCGAGTATAATTTTTTGTCTATTGCCTTTAGCTAAAAATAAAGTTATACAAAAGCTTCTATAGACCTTAAGCTTTTGTTTAATACCAAGAATATAGGTATTGACCAAGTAAGAAAAAAATTATGGCCTAAGAAACTGGGTATGGTCATTCATGGGACGCATAAAAGCGACTAGAACCAAAAAAAAAAAAAAGCATGACTTTTAAAACTCGGTTCAATACTCTCAAATGCGCATATTTGTTCAATCGAATTTGAAAATAATTTAAATTTTTTTATGGGTTTATTGCGCAACAAAAAAAAAGTATAAAAGGTTCTAAAAGCGCAAATTCGTCTAATCCATTCCCCCGCCCCCCTTTTTTTTCTTCTAAGGATTTGATCCGCACATCGATTGCTCGCTACAAGGACCGATCATCGGAATGGCGAGTGGCGGCCGAGCGCTACCAGCGCGGTGAGCTGATCCCCAACGAATTGGCCCAGCAATTAGTCAAAGCGGAGATGGGCCGCCAACCGTACGCAAAAGCGTATTTCATTGAGGGCTTTCCGCGCGAGGCACGACAAGTGGAGGACTTTGAACGCAATGTGAGTGAAATAATTAAAAAGCAATTAGCAGATTAATGGATTTGTTGGCACGAAAGACGGCACGGCACATAAATTTGAATGAGTGGACATGAGTTTTTATGAGCTCACCTGCTTCAACAGCTGGACACCAATTAAGCCACAGAGAATGGGGGAGGGGGTGGAGAGGCTAATGACCGCATAATGATTATCCGTAATAGTCTAATTAGCGTAAAACCCTGGTCACATTGGCTTCTGTTTCTTTGCCAGATTAGCTGCTAACAATAATTATTATTATCTCATCAATTTGAATATGTTCAGGTCAGACCGGTGGATATGGCGTTGATTTTGGATTATGATGAGGATGTGCTGAGAAGGCATATGCAAAGTCGTGGCCTGTTTCCCGAGGTGTTTATTAATTTAATTTATTAAATTTAAAAATTAAATTTAATTTTAAAATGCATTAGGTGATTGAACGGCGTATCGATGAGTTCAAGCAAAAGACATTGCCGAGGTGAATTAAATTATTTCTGATCAAATTATTTGTAATTAGGAAGCATTTTTTTTAAACCTTACCGATTTATCTTTTCAATTTCATTGTTAAGCTACAAATTATAAAAAAATTAATTAGATTAATCCTGCTATCATTAATTAAAATTAAAATGTTAAAAAAAAATTTTAAACATTCCCACCCTGTTTTTTTAAGTGCAAAATATTTTGATGATCAGCGTCTGCTCCATTTGATTCCCGGCGAAAAGGACGACGCGTTGATCATTGAGCGAATGCGCAAGTTGATCGTACGCGCAATGCGTGCTGGCGTTGGCGCCGGAGCGGTGACTGGAGCGGCATCATCGGCCGGCTCGGCACATTCGTCGACGGGCGGCACCGCTGGGAAAACGGAGCATCAGCAAAAAAATGGTGGCAATAATATTAAAAAAAAGAATGTGTTAAATTTAATTTTCATTTTTAATTTTGTAAAATATCTGTTGCCGAAAATCATAAATAATTATTTTTAGGCTTTGGACAATCGCCCGCGGCAAATGAAGCGGAAAACTCAACCAAAGAAGCAGAAAAGGTGGCGGCGACTAAATGTTCTGCTGCTGAAAGCAATGGTGTGTAAAATTTGTACAAAGTGTTATAAATCCTTACATTTTTTTATTTTTGTCATTTTTATCGTTTTTTTCAACTTCTATTTTAAAAATATTTCAAATAAAAAATTAAATTTAAATATTTTCTTCCATCTTTTCCATTATAAAAATATTTTTAATTCAAAAATTTAAATTTAATATTTTTCTTATAATTCTTTAAATTTTTCTTTGAGTTTTCCTTTTGACTAATTACTTTGAATCATTTCTCGCTTAAATCTCGGGATTGGCTTTGTCTCCATCACCGCTTTTTTCATGTAAATTTTTGCTTTTTCAGTGTCCATCGGAGGGCCTAGGCCAAAAACAATGTCATCAGCTCCAAAAAGTGGCCAGTACCAATCATTTGCTGCTGCTGGTGGGCGAACGGTGTCGGCCGCCGCTCTTAAAACGATGACAAAAGAGGCGGCGGCGGCGGTGCCATCGGCGCCGGCAAAAGTGCCATCGAGAGACGGAAGTGAGCGAAGGGAAGGGAGCGGAAGCGGAGAAGGTGTGGGCAGCAGAGGAACTTCACAACAGAGCGGCAACAGAAGGTCATCCGCATCCGGCGGACAATGGAAGACGCGGAATGGCGGCGAAACTGGTAAAAAAAAATATATACTGTAGCAATACGGTTTCTCGCTGGGACACAGATTATCATCTTAACTGAAGTTGCTGATCATAACAGTATTTGCGCATAATTCATGGATTGGATTGTGAATGAAGGCGTTATGTTCCATTTTTTATTACGAAATACCGTGTACCGATTTTTTCCGGATTCTCTGCGTAAATCTCAACAGAAAATCTGCTTATAAAACTCGGTTAAGTGTTCGAAAAATGTTTAAAAATTATTGGCAATTAAAGAGATTTTTCAAGTGAAAATCAACTCCCTAAAATAATTAGAGTATTTTATTTCCAATTTTCAGAAACTCAAATTCGAAAATCGCCGTCAAGCAGTGCCGGAAGTCGCAATAATGAATCATCAAAAAGGAATGGCACTTCACACTCCGCGAGCCAAAAGAATGTTGGCACTGTGCCGCCCAATGTGCCGATTGTTCTCGTCATCGGTAGTTTTGGACTCAAAACCGAAAATTTTCGAAAAGTGATTTTAGCAGGGTTTAATTTGAAAAATAAAATGCATAATTAAATTTTTTTTAAATAATTATAAATTTGCTTTTTCTCAGCAATTTTTTTAAATAAAATTTAATTGGTTTGAATCAAGGTAAAAAATAAGCAAGTGATTGAAAAAAAAATCAGTGACGTGTCCAACAGCGCTCAAATGGCCAAACTAAGCTTTAACCAGGCTCTTAGCGCCAGTTCAGATTTAGTTGTAGGACCGTATTACATTTGTGGAGGATTATGGACTTTTTTTAAATAAAAAATTAACAATTTTGTTTTTAATTATTGTTCATCAAGAATCAATGTGTTTTCACAAGGTTCATTTAAAATGGCAATGACCAATGACGGGGAGGCTAATTAACGAAAAAGCATTCAATTAGTAATTTATTTTTGTCTTTAAGGAGCGCCGGGCTCCAGCAAATCAAAATTTGCGCAAAATATCGCCAAAAAATATGATGGATTCGTGTTCATCAGCATGGGCGAACTGTTGCGCAGAAAAGTGCAGCAAAATGGGGAGAATGAATTGTGGGCAAAAATTGGCAAAAAGATGGACGCCGGAGAAATGATTCCCATGGTGGGCGAAGTCCAACCTTTTTTTTAATAAATATTTATTCAAATATGTTATTAAAAATTTTATTTATTATACTACTCGTATAAAATATGGTGCGTTTAATCTGCAAAATTTCATTAAATTTCAAAAGTTATGACTAATGAAATTCAAAAAATTTTGGTTTTCAAGTTTGGTTGCTTTAGCGTAAAATTATAAGCAAAATTTTGTAGTTTTTTTTAATAACGGCATAGCACCTAAAAATACGCCTTAAATGGTTGCAAAACAATAAATTTTCTATTTTTTTTTTAAATCATCATATTTTAAGGAAAACCTCATTTTATTTCGTAAAGAAATTTTTCAAATACCTTTTTTAATCTGGCATATTAAAACCAAAAAATGCACTCACTAATTTACTAATTAATGCCATAATTTGTAAATTCACTCACTAATTTATTAATTAATGCCATCATTAGTGTGTTTTCGCCTTTGTCAGAGAATATGCCGTGAATTGATTTACGCGTCTGTCCATGAACGCTGTCCCAACAGTTGGGGCTTCGTCGTGGAGGGCTTTCCGCGCACGTTGGCCCAGGCCGAGGACATCGAGGCACAGCTGGGCCACATTGACTTGGCACTGCTCATCGACTGCACGGAACAGTTCTGCAAGGACGCGTTGCGAAAGCGTTACACGCGGGACAAGGAGGAGGGAGCGGAGAGGGCGGGTAATTGGGGAAAAAAGGGGAAAAGCCAAAAGACTAATAGCCCTAATTGACGAACAATTAGCCAATTAACAGCGGGTAATGAAGAAAAAAGGGGAAAGCCAAAAGACTAATAGCCCTAATTGACAAACAATAGCCAATTAACAAACGACCGATTATTGGAGTATAAAACCCCTAATTGTGCAACCAATTAGCAATTTGAAATGTTGCTCAAATTAACATCCAGGGAACGCCCTTCTGATCAAATGCCATTTGCGCCTATGTCCACATCGGTTAAAAAAATGTTTTTTTTTTCAAAAGTAGCTAACCTAAATTAAAATATTGTTTTACAAATTTAAAATATTTGAATTAATAATTATTTTAAAAATTCTATAAGAATGCGAGTATCGAATGTTATCTTTTCATATAACTTAATGCTTTTTAACTAGGATTGAAAAGAAATTGGAACCGATTTTGGACATGAACTTAAAACTTATGGTCCTCCCAAATAATGCGATAATGAATCGAAACTCTGCCTCAGATTAATTTTGGAATTAAATTCGGTCATTGAATGTGAATCAAAAATGAAAAAAAGGAGACGGGGTGGACAATCAAGAGTAATTAGTGAAAGAATCCAACCCCAAAATTTGACCGTTTTATTTCTTCTAATAGTCAATTTGAAGGATTTCTAGTCCAATAAATTTTGAAATTTTTGAATTTTATTATGTTGTAATAAGCATGTTTATTTATTTTTCTTGACTCTTAAGATGATGACGAGGGCGTGGTCCGAATTCGCATGGCCCAGTTCAAGGCAAACACTCTGCCGATGCTCAAACATTTGGACGACCAGGGCAAACTACGCGTGGTACGCTTGGAAAGAGCGGCACACATTGGGGCGGTGTCTGAAATGGCACCGATGGGAAAGGTCGGTGGTCTGCGGCCCAGCAAATTAGCCAATTAAAAACAGCAATTTTTAATTGTTTTTCTTTTTGGAAATCAAATTACATAAAGTTGAATTTAAACGAAAAAAAGGACTCTTAAAATTAAACTCTTTTTGATAAATCGTCAAAAATTGCCATTTTTAGAAATATTTTATGATTAGGCATACGGCAGTGCCAGAAAGTGCCGTTGGAAGATTTTTGGGTTTTTGACGAATTTCCCAGAAGAATTACGCATAAATATCGCCGTATTAAATTAAACAAATTATTTTACGATTACCAATAATGGCCGCAGATCAAAAACTGAACTTCAAATTGTGTGGTTTGTGAAATGTTCGCACTCAAAAAGAATGCACGAGAAAATTTTCTGTTCAATTACGACCCGAAAACCTTTGGTTTTGGTAATTTTTGTTCGACCTTAAAAACAAATTATAATGGGATTAAAAACCGGAGATTCCGGGAGTCTTCCATTTATTGTTAGTTCATTTTGATTTGACTTGCAAATTAGTAGTTCATTCTTTGTCCCTCTCCATAATTTTATGTTTATTTAATTTTAAAAAATAATGCCCTTTTGGACATTACGTTCAACATACAATTATGGTCATATGTTTAGCATAATTTGCGCCTTTTTGGGTTTTTGATTGACAAAAAAATTTTGAGATTTTGGGTAATTTTTTTAAGAAAAGATAGGTTTTGGTGGGGGCCGGCGGTGCCGATAGGCGCCGCAGTGGGAAAATTTTAAGAATTTTTAATGAATTTTGTTAAAAAATGGCCAACTGATTTTTCATAAAAGTCGGTCGGTGGGGCAATTGAACTTTAGAAGAAGGAAAAAATAATGGAAGGGATAACCACTGGGCCACCGACGCTCACATTGGATTAACATTCTTTGTAAAGGATATTATATATCAAAAAGGAAAAGCTTCATATCTCGGCCAGAAGCTTCATTTAGCAAAAATAAAAAAATTTTATAATACAAAGGGGGGGGGAGGGGTAAATCTACCTACCCTGTAAGTTTCATTCGGAAGTCCCACCGTCACTTGGGTACCTCTCCTTTGTGAGGATCGACCTTTTTGGGAATTAAAAATATACCCTTGAAAATCGAAAAATTTTGATTTTTTTGTAAGAACTTTTGGAAAAAAATTGTTGATATAAGAAAAATGTAATTTTGTTTTAGCATATGATAAAAATTTAAAAAATTCGAAATTTCGTATATAAATTTAGAAAATCAAAATTTTTGCAATTATCTAAAAACGCTCCTTAGCCATTTTTTTTTGATGTTTTAAAAGTCAGTTTTGTATTTTCACACAATTTTGGCATTTTTTGAGGGTTATAAGCCATTTTGGCTAATTTTTATGGCATATTTTAGTGCATATTTGGGCATTTTTCGAGTTTTTAGGGCATATTTGGGGGATTTTAGTGCATATTTTATTCGCTTATTTGGCATTTTTTAGTGCATACAACTTATAACCATAGTTATAAGTGATTGACACAAACTCCAATTTTGTTTTGATGTTTTTGTAGCATTTTTTGTGGGTTTTCAAATGGTACCATTAGTTGGACAAAAAATATTTTGCCAAATGAGTGGACAAAAGACCCAAAAAAAAAATATATATATTTTCTAAATCCCAGCACAACTTTTACACATGAATTGGTTTTAATGTTTGAAAAGATCTCACATAACCTGCACAATTCACATTTAAAGGCACCAACTTACATTTTTTTTTCCATGTTTTGTTTATTCTAATTTGGTATAATTAAATATTAGAGATTTATTTAATTAGATCGAAGGCGACACCAATGAAGAGGCCGTGTTCATTAACATGTGCCAGATAATTGAGAACACCATATTCATACAAGGTGGTGAATTGAATGAATTTATTCTTATTCATTTTCTGAGTCGCCTCCGGGGTAAAATTGTAATTTTTGTTTGAATTTGTTAAGAAAATTGATGTAAAAAAATGAAATCCATTATTTCTTTATTTTTTTATATAGAAAAAAAATTTTTTCAAATTCCTTAAGAGTCTAATAAACAAATATTTTACAACAAAATGAATTTCTCTCAACAAACTATTTAAATAAAGAATGGAATTTTTCTTAAAAGCTCTTCGAAATTTTTAAAAATTTAAATTTTTACGTATGTTTAAAAATTTGTGGGACTTAATGTATACTCAAATTTGAGCAATTAGTTAATTGTTTCCCCTCTTTAGATGATGGGAACGGCAAAAGTTTGGAGTCGAGCAAACAAAATTCGGCGGATCTTTTGCCGTCGACCAGTGAAGCTCAAAAGGCGAAGGAATAATAAAGCAATAACATTTAGAAAAAAGCAATTAATTAATTACTCATCAAAAAATGAATCATCACACATTCTTAATGAATTTTTGTTTCTAAAATATATTTTGCACGATGGAAAAACATGGAATACAAGTCAATCATATGTATTGCGCTCGAAGCGCATAAAAGGTTTCGCCCACTTTTGGCATTCGCGGGTTCAAACGATGGATGCTTTAAGAAAAAAAACAAATTAAAATTTTGCCGAAATTTCCTATTTTTATATTCCCATGTTTAATGTAGAATTTAAATGAAGGAGCCCAGCGAGGTCAACCTTCGGAGAATTGGGATGAAAAATTATATTTTCCAAATTTTTACTAAATTATAAGAAGCCTAATTTTTTGGACTTGGGCTGTGTTTTGAAAAAGGCTCAAATTTTTAAAAATCCTTTAATATGGATTTTGGATTTTTGGGAAATTTTTTGATATTTTCCAATTTCAATAATGCACCTCCGGCAGAGTTATCATTTTGGCGACTCGGCTGGCGCATGGCGTTTCAGCCCAAAATCGGACAAGCGGGCCAAGACCAACTGTCGCTAAATAAAATGATTATATTTATTGAATATAATTAGATCTAGATTCCAAGTTATAACTGAAAATTTAGTGATATTCGAGTTAGTACATGTTAACAATTTGTTGAATTTTATCTCATTATGAAAAAAGGTTAAATTGTCTAAAAAGCGGAAAACGGCAAGAATAAAAAATCCTATTTTTAATCAAATATTTCTTGCAAAAATTTTTTTGTTTATGCTTACTAAAACCTAATTACGGGAATTCAGAAAATTAAAATTATTTATGATTTTGCTTACCCTCGGGTCCATTTTGAGAAGTTTGAGCAGTTGGATTGGTTGATTGAAATTGTAGGTGACCAGCAGGGGAAACGAAGTTGAAGTGGAAATGAACACCATCGTGGTGAGAAGCAATGGGAAAAGCAGCAAAATTGAAGATTTGGAAATGATGGAGGGCATTTTCTTAATAATTTTAATTTAAATAAAATTAAATTTTGAAAAAGAAGGGCATTTTCAAGCATCTGTCCATTTTTAAGATTTGTCCTTTTGAATGAGTCAAATGCATATTAGTTCTTTTTAAAAATATTTGTTTTTTTTTGTAAAATATTCGAAAATTATCGTTTTACTTCATTTTTTCTGTTTTTCGAGTTTTTGCCAAAAATCAACTAAAATAAGTAATTTTGAATTATTTTTTTTCTTCTAATTTTTTCCAAATAGAAAGTGTCCGATTCTTTGGTCGTCTCTATCAAAATCCCATTTCTAAATTCCAAAATTATTTATAATTGAAAAATTTCTTTAATTCGTTTATTTGGATAACTTACAAAAAAATAATAGATTCCAAAAAAAAGCATTTTTTTCTTAAATTTTCAAAGCGTATTTTTATCTTTATTTTCACAAGATACTCGTAAATGCTTCAAAATAGCGCGGCAGAATGCGACAATTCGGATTTGTTTGCTTACGCAAAAATATTTTTATTTTGTATTTTCGGGTTTTATGGTTGTAGAATGAATTAGGTAATTAGCAAATGCCATTCAAAAAGCGTACGCATTTAAATGAACTGACTGGCATAAGAGAGGAACGTGCAAAAATAGCAAAATATCATTTAAAAATAGTAAAAATATTAAATTTTTTTAAATTAAAAAATTACAACAAAAAATTTTATTTTATTTGAATTTGAGTTTCCATTTAATTTATTTAAATTTTCATTTAAATGATAAAAAGAATTTTTATTTAAAAATAAAATATTTTTATTTCAATAATTAATTAGAAAATATGCAAATGTATGTCGGTGTCAGTCTCCTTTAAGCAATTTTCAAATTGGCTTTTATGGCAAAATGCTAATTTCAGGCGTCCTCCTAAAAATATTTGCACAACAAATTGCTGCAAAACAAAAACGTTAACTGTTTGCGACAGCTCACTTAATTAGGTATCTCTGTAAAATATATTTATTTGCGCTTTAAAAATGATAAATTCATATATGTATTTATAAAAATTATTATTATTTTTTTAATTTTACAAATTTTTTATTAAACAAATGCAAAGGCTTTTCAAAATTAATTCGGTTTTATTAGAGTTTCATTGTCACGAATAATTTTTTTCACGAGGAAAAGCTCGCATTAAATTAATGTATGCTAATTGGCATGATAATTTACATTTGTGGCAAAATCTCATGGCAAAACGTATAAATGTAAAGGTACAAATTATTTTACAACTTAAACTTTCAAATTTATTTATATTTTTCTAAATTATTTAGAAAATTTTCTTTTGAAAATATGAACCTTTTTGTATGGTCTTTAAAAAAATGAGAAGAACATTTTTAGAAAAAGTTTTTTTTAATGAAAAATTACGAAGCGTTGGCATTTAACTGAACTTTACTTTAACATTGTCATTTAGTCTATCAATTAATTTAACAAAAATGCCGCCTTCCATCCTGGATACGTCCCTGCTTCCAAGCAAATATAAAATGCATCTGTGCGCCGAAATTGAATAAATTTCAATTTTAATTAATTGAATTTATTTTTTTGCTTTAAAGAAAGTTGAATGAACAAAAAACATGGATAAAAATGCCGATATAATAAATTAAATAAGAAAATATTGTGTAAAACTTAACCTCAATGGAATGAATATTCAATGGAAATTCATTTAATTAATTTGAACATTTAATTGGCTTCAATTTTATGGACTAATTAAAGTCAATTAAAACGTTTATTACTTTCGGAGGATGAATTTTTTTTTTTTGAATTATAATTGAAGTAAATTGGTCAAACAAAAATTTGTACCCACCCAAAAGGGCCTCCATCATTTAAATAATGAAATAAGAAAGGCATTCAATTAATTATTACGTAAAGACAATGTTAATGTTAATTACTCAGCTAATTGTTTCCGAATTTTAGCGATTGCGTATTTTGTAAGCAATTAACACCTTTGCCCAAATGCCAAATGATCTTGTGATAAGGAATGATGTCACGTAAAATAATGAATCATGAGTTTTTGTCAAGGTTATCATTAAAAAAATGAAATAGAAATACGATGATTCAATTTTCACACTTAAAAATTTTTTTTTTAATTTTTTTTAAAAGCATTTACTATCAAATTTTGCGAAAAGAAATTTCAAAATTCAATTTTTGGCCGAAACCAAAGCTTCGTGAATGTCTTTAAGGTGACTATTTTTGCAAGTTTATGCATTTTATGCTTAAGAATATGAAATATTTTAGCTCATTTAACGTGTCAAAAAATTTTTAATAATGAATTGTCAACACAATGGGGAAAGCTTACTTGAAAAAAGAATCAAGAAAAATTTTTGGCACTTTCATTTTGTCAAATTCTTAATCAATTTTTTTTTTCTTTAAAATTTAGGTTAATATCTTTTTCAGCAGTTAAAATTGTTTTTATCGTGTCGATAATGACTTTGATTCCTTGAATTATTTGTCGCACTGCACGTCATACTCTTAAATGACTTTTGAAAAATTTGAAATGCTTTCTGGGATGTATTAATTCTTCTGATCAGATGTTCAAAATTTGCCTGGCTGACTTTGCCTTCCTCTTGGGCAAATGTGAATCCCAGAATGAAGCGGATTGTGGCAGAAAGTGGGATAAAGGAAATGGGAGAACAGCAGTGAACGCCTGTAGCTCAGTCGTTTTCAGCATTCTACGATATTGAAATGCCGTAGGTTCAATGCCCACCGGGCGAGTTAAATTTTATATTTCTTTTAAATTTTATTGCAAAAAAACATTTTTTGTTGATTTTTTATTAAATTTTCAATTGTAGACCAAATGCTGTCTTTGAAAATTTTCAGTTGGGAGCACTGATAATGGTAAACCTCGCTAATTGCTTTTGTTAAAAAGGCTGAAATATTTACTCACATTAATTGCCACAAAAAAATGCATTTATATATTTTATTTTATTTTTGCTTTGCTTTGCTGCAAATTAAATCTATATAAAAAATAATAATTAAATATCTAAACAAATTGACTTATACAAAGTCACTAATTATTATACCCATCATTTTCATAGGTTTCACTCATCGACAATTAAGGATCAGATCCAGAACATTGGACCCATCATCGGATATCTGTCGCCGTCATTATGCAAAAAGTCACGCGGATCTTCTAAATTTTTATTTGTTTAATTTTACCTTGGAATTAGCAGCTAATTAATTCATTAGCCAATCTTTTGATATAATTGTTCTCCCCTATTAACCATTTTGTTGACGTTCGGCTGGCATATTCATTATGACATAACGACATATTGGGCATGAATTATTCCCACCTTGAAGCCTTAAATAAATAAGAAACATTCGTTCGTTTGAGTCGTCAAAATTTAATTATATGAAAATAATCTAATTGAGTTTTCAAAAAAATACCAAGTGCTTAGGCAATCTTCATGAAAAATATGCTAAAAAATGAAATTTTAAATTTTTTAAAATTCTAAATTGGCTTAACATTGCATGCTGGCAAAGATTTCACACTTGTGCCACTCGGAATTGGATCAAGACAAATTGCACAATCGAATTCAGTGCCAACAATTGTTGACGGAAGTTCGTTGAAAGCACTTAATAACCCTAAATTTTTTAAATGATCTATATTATTATTGTAATAGTATTTTCATAACTCAGTGTTCCATGTAAAATATTAAAATTAATTTAAAAAAAAAGAATTTGGCACTTCTTCCATTAATTGTTTGCTGCGTTTGATGAATCGCCGCCATTGGCGCCCGATTAAAAAATTGGTTGATTCGCGCATGGCAAAATATAAATCCGAGAGCAAAAAGCGTCATAAAAAGTGCCATAAAAATGATAAAAGACACATGCAAACGGGAAAGTGCTCTTCTGCGACGTCGAAATGAGCCTAAAATACGAAATATTTCTTCAGTTTCATTAATTATGATATAAATATTATTAATTAGTTTATTGTACGTTTTCGTCTCTTTGCCGTGCCATCCTCGCAAATTTCAATTGTTTTTGCCACAAATTGCAAAAATTGCTTTGTCCGCTTTTTCTCGTTAAATTTTTTGTCATTTTCATGGTATTTCGTGCAATTATGCCAGCATTTATTGTCATTTTGACTGCATATCTTGACCTAAATTAATTTTAAAAAAGCAATTATTTATTTAAATCAATAAAAAATAAACAATAAAAAAACCTTTTCCAAAAAATGACTCATCTCTCGCAACAGATAAATTTGACCATTTTCTGACCAAAAATCGAAGTTACTTCGTTCGTCGAATTGGATTTGGAGACGTTTTGCAACAAAATTAATTACAAATTTTAAGCGCTGTTTCAAAATTTTTATCCCAAATCCATCAATTTTATCTGAATTAAAAAAAAAATTCTTATTTTATATTATTATAAGATTGACTACAATTTTACCTTTTTCTATTCCATTTATCACGCTCATTACAGAGATAATTAGTTTGTTTAACAGTTGGCTCAACGGTGGGTCATTGTGATAAATTGATAGGATACGGTATTTGATCAAATTGTATTCGTGATTATTTGCAAAATATTCAATTGAATGGGAAGAATTCTTTAATAAAAAAAATTTCAATCATTTTTTAAATAATTATTTTTACTTTGATTGGTTCATTTGCTGAGATGTTTTTCAGGATCAAATGAAGTTTATTCATTTCACAGACAATGTTCACCAGTTTCGCATCTTTTTCGACATTGTTTTGTCCATCTTTTTGTTTATAAAATTTAATTTGAATTGAAAATGGCGGTATTAATAAGTATGATCAAATTAAATACTGATCACTTCTGATCAAATATCATAAAATCACCTTTATACGTTCGTTTTATGCTTTCATAAACCGAATTGGCAAATCCTTTTTTGTCGATTGATTGGCTTTGCTCATTATTATTATTGCATTTTAATGAGACAATTTCTGTTGATTTTGCATAACAAAGTGATGAAAATGTAAGCAAAGTAAGGAGCATTTAAAAATGCAATTATTAAATGTTTTTATTAAAATTTTATAAAGAAAAATAATATTTTGATTTAATTAAATTCGTATTTATATAATGTAAAATTTTGTTGGCTTTCATGTATTTCCGTCTGAATTCTTTGAAAAAATGAATATTATAAAATTTTTGCACATTTTATTCACATTTTTTAACAAATGATGAAATAAAAAAATAAATTACAAAAAATTTGATGCTGTCAAATTAAGAGAAGAATTAATTAGTAAATTAATTCTTTTCATAGAAATTTACGTTATTTTCAAAGAGTCAGAGTTTAAAAGATGATAAATATATTAAAATATAACTTGAATTTTCTAAAATATTATAAATGACTGACTATCAATGACAGCGTTAATTTGAAGGGAATTTTAATTACGGGCGATTTATAAAAAAAATTCTTATTTTCAGGAAAGATTAAAACCAAAAAGATTATGCACGAGGTAAAACAATTAACTAGTCATTAAGTGCTTTCCCATAAGAAAGTGATTTTTTTAAATTTTCCATTTTTATTTACTAAAAACATTTTCAGTAATTTTAATGAGTTTATAATGAATTATTCATTTTTCAACTTTTTATTTGTTCTATTTTTCTTTAATCGTTCTTCTAATTCTTTTATGAGCAATACATTATAATTGACAAATTGGTGACGTCGTCGTATCCTATTAACTTTGTTCGTCAAATTTAATTGTTCATTGAATATATAATTGACACCCTTTCTGACTCATTAATTAAAAATAATTTGTCAAAAAAATGATAATTAAAAAAAAGATGCTAATGCGCGAAAAGCATTTCGATGTAAATGAATTTGTTTGTGAAAAATAATTAACACTTTTTTCATAAATCAAATTTGGTTTCGTACATTTTTTCACATTTTAAATAATTCCTACTATAAACAATAATTAATAATTCAGTATTTTATTTTTTTAAATTAATGATTTTTTCTTGTAATTTTGCCATTCATAAAAAATTAATATTTTTTTTTGTATATTTATTTTTTGGCATTTGCTTAAAAATCATAAAAATATTCAGTTTTAAAAAAAATTATTATTTAAATTTTCCATTTTGATTTAGCTAATTATTGAATCCATTTGAACTAATTTACTGAGTTTCTAGTCTAATTTTTTAAATTCATTTTTAATTTTTATTTTTTTCATTAATAGTTCTTCTACTTCTATTTGAGCAATACTTTATTAAATTCCTATAATTGACAATGGTAATGTCGTCGTATCCCATTACTAACTTTGTTCGCCAAATTTAATTGTAAACCTAATATTATATATTATTTAAGAGTCGATAAAATCTCCCTCCTCCCCCATTCATAATTACTAATTACAAATGATTTTGCTTTAATCTATTAATAGAGAGGTTTTACATGTCAATAATTTTTTGAATCATTAAAGAAGCTGAATTATATTCATGTTTAAAATCACACAAAAAATATAAAAATGATCAACCAAAAAACTTAAAAAAAGGTTTTATTTTGCAATTTCTGTAAAATGGTTAATTGAAGGCGCAAGTAATTGACTCCCTTTCTCTCTCATTAATAAAAAAAATAATAATTTGCCAATGAGAAATGAGAATTAGAAAAAAGATGACAACACGCGAAAATCAATTCGAAAATCGCAGCAGATGTTCAAATTTGATTCAGTGTTAATTATTTTCAATCTAATTATTGTTAATTAATGAACCATTTTTCTTTGTCATTTTGCCGTTCCTATTAAATATTTAAATAAATTATATTTATTTTATTTTAATTAAAATCAAAAAAACATTTGAAATGTGTGCTTATTAAATTGAATCTTTCTTTTTTTTTTTGATTCAGCTGACCAATCAATCGGAGGACTGTTGGTGAGAAATGGGTGGTGATAATGTAACATTATTTTCCACCACCTCTGGCTTCGATAATCACCCAAATGACTCATTGCCATCTCTTCTGATCAATGACATCGAAATGATGGCACATTTCAACAAAAGCGGTGCCATCGGAAACACTTCGATTAGCTTCAATTTCACCACAAATTCATCAACAAATTTATTGTCCCATCCAAATGCAACTGATCATCACCAAATGAAACTGAACCCGTTCTCGTTGATGAACATTATGATCTGCGCACCGATGCTGGTGCTCCAACTGATGACACTGCCAGTAGCAATTTAATCATTTGGGCAATTTATTAATTTGACTTTTAATTAAGCGTAAAATGCTTTTTCATTATATTTTAATTAAAAATTTTGAAACAAAAAAATAAAACCCACTTTTGAAGCGCATTTAAAAACTAGATAAACGGTAATCTGCTGTAAAGTCGAAAAATGGGCCAGCAAAAAAAACCGAAAATTCACATTTATCACAGTTTAATCGCAATGAAAAATTACGCTTTTACAAATTTAATAATAAAAATTTTATAAAGTTTAAATATTTGGCCAAGCCTTTCCCTACCTACTTTTTTTCTTCAGATTTTTTTGATCTACTCCAATTATCGGAGGAATGTTTGCTTTCGCATTTTGTTCACCAACGGCATTACTGACTGTCTCCAGTTGGCGCTGATGCTCATATTTGCCATACTCAATCTGATCACCAATCACATCCCAATTTGGTTCCAAATGGTATTGCCTCTCAAATTTATTTGAATTGTTTAAAAATGAATTAAATAAATAAGAATAAGGTTAATGATAATTTGTGCGGTATTGGCAAGTGGAATTTTCAGTTTTTTGCTTCAATTTCGGTGTGTGTTTGGCCCCTTTTTTAAAATGTATTTAATCATGATAAAAATTCAATTATTAAACATTTAAAATTTCAAAAAATAAATTTTAAGAAAATTTTTAATTTTTTAATTTAAAAAATAAAGCAAAATATTTTTTAAAAATGTCCCTAATAAAAAATATCTTTCCACTATAAATTATTTATTTTTATATTTTTTTAATAAAGTTTTGTGGTAGCATTGTGATCAATGCCTGGAATTTACTGGTCATGCAACATTTATTATTGGCAATTAACCGCCTAATTGTAATTATGCGAGCGCGATTTCTTGGCTCATCCTTTTTTAAGCTTGAGGAGGAAACGGAGGCGAAACTGTTCAATGTTGGCACTATTTTAATAACAAAATAATATAAATAAAATTATAAGTTTTGTTTTTAGATATTTGCCAAATAATTTTCGTGATTTTCATTGACTTTATTAAGTAAAATTCATAAAATATTTTGTTTAATTTTACATCATTTCGATCATCTTTTTTTGTTAAAAATTAAATTAAAGAAAAATAATAATTAAAAGAAAAAAAATTAAAAAATTTTTTTTCTTTAAAAAAAAGAAAAGAAAAAATTTTAACCAAAAAGTTAAAAAAGGAAAAAAGAAATCAATAAATTTTTGGAAAGAATAAAAAATAAAAAAATCACTTTCTTAAAAAAATAAATTTAAAAAATTGAAACCTTCCAAAGAAATAATAATAATAAATACATTAGGCTGCCCATGCCTTCTGTTGGACACTGTTTTTGCTGATCATTGTGCTCCACCAAACTGATCTGATGGGTGATCGGTTCTACCCGGGCACAAGTCAATTTGTGTTCGACATCAAAAAGCCGTACACACAGACAATTCGTGACGTTTTTTGGTGGGCTACCGTTGTGATGCCGATCATGTGTCTGATCATTTATGTGGCCATCATTTTGATGGCAAAAATGGTCAATCAAAAACAAATTAAATTAATATTTTAATGGTTTATTTTTCAAATTTTAGAGTAGAAACAGCATTCACCAAGGCGACGACAAAATAAATGCGACAAGACCACCACCGCTTCTGAGCGACTACGAACGACGGTTGCTGATTCAGGTGATCGTTTTGAAAAAGAATACATATAGGCTTAAAAGTCCCCGTTTTTCAATCGGTTATTTAGTAGTGTTGTTCAAGAGTCTCGGTCTTGACTCGAGAAAAGGCTCGGGTTTTTTTGGTCTCGGTCTTGAGTTTCGGGGGTCTAAGGCTCGGTCTCGAGCTCCATGTAATTTTTTTCTAATTTTTCCAAAATTACTCGGTCGCGAGTCTGGGGAAATTTTTATTCTTGAAAAGCATTATTTATTATTTAAGTTAAAATTAAATTATTTTTTTAAATTCTCAATTTGATGGACTCTAGTGAAATTAAAATTATTTGAAGTCAAATTCCTTTTTTTCCAGGCTTTCATCCTTTATTTGGTCATGGTCCTTCTAATTATCGCATGGAATTCCTTCAGCACATGTAACGGAGAAATTTGTGAAGGAAAGATTTTGAAACTGATTCCCGTGTCACTTTCTCGCACAAATCACGTCTATTTAATTGAGGTAAATTTAATTAGCCTATTTTTTTTATTTCACAATGATTTTTTGTGTATTTTACTTTTTTGACATTTCAGGGTCCCTGGATGATTTATTGTGGATTAAATCCTATTCTTTTTCTAGCAATGAACAGGTGAATATTTAGAAGAAATCTTGGCATCTAAAAATGATTTATTTTATTTTTTTTTTTGCAATTTTAGAGAGTTTCGGAAGCGCTTCATGAAACAGTACAATTTATAGGAACGGATGTTAATTAATTAATAATATTAGTCCTCCTTATAATATTGTAATGATTTAATGTTTTTGTGGCTCTGTCTTACATATAATTATTTTCACGAAAAATTATTGTGGCTGAGAGTGTGAGTGATTTTTGTTGTACAAAAATAAATTCATTATTTATGTGCAAATTCATCATTAAAAAACGAAAAAAAAATAATGGAAATAAAAGCGCTAATTAATATTTAATATTTTAAAACAATTTTGCTACAATTTTCAGAAATAGAATCATTTAAAAATTATTTTTTTGGCATATTCCGTTATCCCCTAAAAACTTTTTTCAAATTTTGCTGGACTAATTTAATGCGCTGAAAATGAACCCGGCTTTGTTTTTTTGATTCGATCCAGCTTCATTCGCCTGAGATGCATTAACTCTTAAGTGGAAACTTAAAACTGGTTTTTGAGCGCATGATTAAAATAAGCTTAATGTAGGTCTAATTACCAACGAGAAATGTGAATTTTGAAAATATTTAAAAGGTTTTCAGTTAATTTATGTATTTAAGTGTGCCATTAATTGAGTCTCAAAAATCCTTAAATTTATGGCACAGTTGAGAGAAAAGACGAGAATTGGATGACTCTTTCTTGAACATTTTGCATCAAAGTTGGTAATAGATTTTCCAGATCTATTCTAGTAAATTTGAGGTGTGGTCAAGAAAAAAGAGAGTTTTTGGCAAAATCATTTTAAAAATTTTTACATTTTAGGATCGTTATTCTTTTTTTTTATGAATTTGATGCATATTCCTCGAAATAATTTTCTTTATTTCAAAATTTAAGCTGAATAAACATTAAAATTAAAAACGTTTTGATCACTAAACTGAAAAAATGCCAAATCTTCGGTATAAATTTTTTTAAATTGTCATATTCGAAAATCAATGGTTAATAAAAATTCATTTGTTTTAGGAATTTGATGACTTCCACAATTTCACTATTTACCTGAACAAATAATTCAAATTTTTGATGATTAAATTGAAAAAGTGCCAAATTTTCGGTGATTCTGTTTGCTCATCTGCTGTCATACTTTCTTTTTTGTACTGGTCTCACAAACTACAGTCAAAAGTTGGCATATTTAAGTCAGAATTTGCCAATCCAATCCCTTCACCAATTCCTCTGTTTAAAGCCCTTTTTTAAATAGGAAATGAATCCCAACGGTTTTTTCTTTGTTTTAGCGGTGCTCTTTCTTGTCAAAGTCGACTTTTTACATGGCGTTTACAATGGTATGTCAATAAAATATTTCTGATTTTTAAACAAAAATAAAAAATTCAGAACCAATGGCACGACAGGTGCTGCAAAAGCATGCTTCACAATTTCAGCAGCATTGTAAAAATGCCCGCAGAGGAAGTGCCGTGGCCAAATGTTGCAGTGCCATCAGAAGCATAATGGGCCGATTCACAAGCCAAAAAAAGGCAATGAACCAAATGCTGGCCAAGTGTAAAGCGGGCACAACGCCAAGCGAAGCACAGCAAATGCGAAGAAAATTGGAAGGATCGAATAAACTGAAGGATTGTGGCCAGTTTAAAAGCCAAATTCAGCACAAGTTCAGCGAGTTGAAGCAGTACTGCAACAATGGGGCAGAAAATGAGGAGGAAAACGACGAATGATCAGAGAGGGAGAGAGAAGAGGAGAGAGTAGAGAGAGAGAGGAACAGCAAAATTCTAATCACTAGTGATCACTGATAATTGCCGATTGATTGACCGGTACGACTCATTTGGCTGATTGAAGTTTTTTTATGGCATAAAGAGTTGCGTTAAAACAAATGGGAAAACAATTATCTTTGACCAGGGTAGTGCCACAAAATTTCATTGTTAATTTGGCAGCTTTAATCCAATTTTGGCTTAGCACCCATTAGCAGTGCCAGCAGACAAACGATGCTGGGACTTTATATAAAAACATTAAATTTAATTTCCAAAATAGTCCAACGCTTATTCGATTAAATGGACTATTTTTAGAGATCACCAACCTTCTTTTAAACATCATAAACTACTAACTGACCATAATTAGCTCATAAAAGTTAAAGAAATGTGATTACGTTTTTAATATACGCCGTAAATCAAACTAGGGTTAAGCCCCGGCCCCGAGCTCCCCGGTCCCCGACCCCGATCCCCGACATTTTTGGGCCTATTCCCCGCCCCGACCCCCGACATGTCGCTCCCCGAGGTCCCCGGCCCTCGACTTTTTGCCCTCGACTCACCGACACGAATTCGGGGAATCGGGGACCCCGAGCATTGTTAAAATTTAAAAATTTAATTCAACAACGAAGAGGGGAAAGGTTGAAAATTTATGAAATTTTGAACAATTTTCTTAATAAAATTAATTAAAAATTCCAAAAAACTTTTTGGCGACGCCTATCGGCACCGCCGGCCTCCCAAAACTCCATTTTTTTTTTGCAAAAAATTGTCCCAAAATTGCTAAAATAGTTTAGGAAAAATCTGTTAATAAATTAAAAATTTTCAAAAAAATTTTCCTCGCGGCTCCCAACAGCATCGCCGCCCATCCCCCTTCTGCTGTAGCCCAAAGTTTTTTTGAAAAAGAGCGCCGCAAAAAAATGATGGTCAAATTCGATGTTCAGACGGATTCGCAAAAATTTCGGTTAAACCCAGGGTTTCTATCGAAAATTTTTCAAAATCAGGACATCGGGCCCAAAATCAGATTTTGGAGTCGAAAATCAGGACTTTTTGCAAAATTGCTTCAATGGAGGTAGTCCGGCGGTGCCGACAGGCGCCGCCGAAATTTTTTTTTGTAATTTCGTTCTGATTTGTTAACAGATTTTCACCAAAAAGGCCAATTTTTTTAATTAAATCCAATTTCAAAATTATGAGTTTTTTTAAGAAATCAGAACAATTTTCGTCGCTACCCCAAAATCAGAACATTCTTATAAATAAGAACAAATGGAAGCCCTGGTTTAAAGGCTAGCTTGGACTCACTCTTGCTGGCGCTAACGAAATCAGATGATTAAAGTGAAAAAAGGGAAGATTTACGAGTATTGAAAAAGAAAAAAAAATTTATTTTTTGTGTTAAAATAAAATTTAATCATTCCCCGATCGGGGTCCCCGACCCCCGACAATTGAGCTCCTCCCCGCCCCGACATGTCGCCCCCCGAGGTCCCTGGCCCCCGACTTTGATTGTCAATTAAAAATAGTTATTACAAGTAATGAAACAAAACCTTATAAAATGTTAACATTTTCCCCATTTTAGCGGGGCGGGAAGAAAAACGCCGACAAAAATGCCGGGGATTGGCTGACGAAATTTAAAAATGTCAGGGAGCAATACTTTTCGTTGGGGAGGAATTTTCATAAAAACTCGAAAAAAATTTTTTTTTTTTCAACACTCTCATCCGATTGGAGTGCAACAGACGAATTTCGAATTGCCCGAATTGGGTTGTTGTTGAAAATTAGTTAGGTCCAGCCCTGTGGTCGTTGAACAATCCTAGTCCCATTAATGAAGCCTCAAATTTTTTAAAAACTTAAACAAAAAACAAAAAAATGTCGAAAACCCATCCATTTGAGAAACCTGATATAAATAAAGTTATATTTGCTTTATTAAAACAATATTCAAGAAAGAAATGAAAATCCGAAATTCCAAATTGAATTTCGAAATTTGTTAATGACATTTGTTAATTTTGCCAAAAACTTACAGATTTCCCATAAAGTAATCTAACTATCATCCATTAACAATGTCTTCGTCCGACGGATTAAATAATCCATTTTCTCAAATAACTAATGACTCATTAATTGCAAAAATTTGCTTCATCATTAACGTTGTCGAGTTTTCAATATGCTTCCCATCTTTTGTGCTGATCATTTTCTGTTCAGTGCTCATCTACCGAACATATGTTTTGCATATGAATTTGAAACTGATTTTGTTGGCACAATTTTTTGGCATTTTTTACATAATTTTGAGCAGATTTTTTGTTCTTCTGTGGCAATTTTTTATCGTTGAAAATATTTTTTTGTTTGCACCACCAATTGTGCTCGCTGCAGGTATTGTATCGCTTTTATTTCTCAATTTGGTGGGCCATGTGATGGTTGTGGACGGTTGTTGGCCACAATATATGTGGAAAAATATGAACACTTTAAAAGTTGGCTGTTTACAATTAGCTGGATTTGCATTACGGTATTTGTAAATTAATAAGTAATTATGAATTAATTAGTTAATCAAGGTACCAATTAGCATAGCCGGTGGTTATCATCAGATTTATATGCTGCATTCGATGCAAAATATTTCTGACTTTAATCTATTTTTGTATTGTGTTACATTGGTCGCCAGTTTCGTTGAGATTTTTGTGAGTCCATTGATTAATCAATTAATTCTTAAATTATAATTAAATTTAAGATTTTTTTGCTAATTACTCGTTACAACAAAAAAAAATATTTTTCACGGCACAAGGTGCCGTCAAACAATGCGAAATTCCTTTCAGCACGGTACCAGGTTAATCTCGAATTTTGACCAAGACTAAGATGTCGAAAAATGTTTCCAAATCAGGAACGGGATACGTACGATACGTACGGTAACGGCTAAAAAGTCGCCTTTCATATGATTTTATATGCCGTAAAGAAAGGGGACGTGTCTAATCTCGAGCATTATAATAAGGGTGGAAATTTTTATTTTTATTTTCTTAAACGTGGAATCTTAAAATATGAAAACGCTGTTGTTTTTTTTTTTTGTACTTTCCGAGTTTTTATGAGCATAAAAATTAAAAACATGAAAAATTTAAAAAAAAAATACAATAAAAAAGAAAAATAATGCTCAACAAATACAAGCACAAAATGGTTTTTTTCAGAATTAAAAAAAAATCTAATAAAGAATTTATTTATTTAATAAGTGATAAATAAAATTAATTTTGAATTTAGCTGACAGAAAACATGCACACTGGACAACAGCTGATGCCAATTTTTATTTGCCATTTTTGCACCTCTTTGGCTCTATTTGTTTTCTTAATGACCAATTATTTTGGGTTAATTAACGATTTGGAGACATTTTCACTTTTTTCACAAATGTTTCTCTTTGTCAATTCATTTTGTTGTTTTATTCTTCCAATTCTGATGATTGTGTGAGTTTCTTTTGAATTAATTAATTTCTATATATATATTTGTAATAACATCATTTATTTATGCTAATAAAAAGCAAAATGCACCCTCAAAATTCGGCTTTCCAATTTTGCGTAATCCGCTGCGGGATTCAAATTCAAAATTTATTGGACCAAATCTCGCGAGATCCCACGCTGTAATGCGGGATCTTCGTAATTTGAAAAGATATAGACTTTCAATTTTAAAAAAATTCGTAAACGTCACCAGGATTTTTTTAATTTTGGGTAAAATCGGTGTTGAAAATTGACTTAAAATATTGCTGATTGCTGACTCGTATCTTGCAAAATCAATGAAATTTTTCTCAAGCAATAAATTTAATTGTGCAATGCCGCTCATCTGTGGCACCCGTTGATGAAGTTGTTTCAATACAATTGCAAAATTTGGCGGAGAAAAATGCGCAGACGGAGGCCCATTTTAAACAGCTGAATGAGACATGGAACTGATCAAAAAAATTCTGTGAATTCGTTTTTATTTTTTTGAATAAAATGACCAAGACATTATTTTCAATGCCGGGTCGTTACTCAAAAACCATCAAAATGGGCGTTATCAAAAAATCATTAAAATAAAAATTTTTGATAGAAAACTATTCATAACTAGGGATGATATTTTTAGGCTCCATAAAACACCAAAAAGGTAGGCTTTAGGCTCTAAAAAACCCCAAATTAGGAATGGAAAATAGGCTCCAAAAAGTCTCAAATTTAGGGGTGTAAAATGACAAATTATTTAAAAAAGTAAAAAAAAAATAGAGAAAACAGTATTGAGCTAAATAATTTTTAAAATCAAAAATTTTGTCAAAAAAAATAAGTAAATAAATTTTGGAGATATTTAAAATTTTCATTTCCTATGGGCAAATTTTTGACCAAACGCCAAAATAGGCAAAAATAGGTTCTTTCAAAATTTTTTAGGGCTTTTTAGGCTCTAAAAATAAAAGCCTAAAAATAGGCATCAATAACTTGAAAAGTAGCTTAACAACAGCCTAAAAAAACATGTTTTTCGTGCGTTTCATGCCCCGGGAAGCTCAGGAAAAAATAGGCTTTTGTCTAAAAATATCATCCCTATTCATAACTTCGCCCAAAAGGAATCAATTTATAATTTTATATTATTCGTTAGCCGTAATTGTTTTCTATTATCCTGCAAAATTTCAAAAATCGTTATGTCTTTCGAAAAAGGTATGACCTGAGAATCTCAAAAAACAAAGTAATTTTTTTTGAACATTTTTGGTGTTAACTTTCTTGAAACTTAATGAAACTTTTTAAAATTTTGTAGGATAATAGAGAACATTTAGTGCTAGCGAATGATATTAAGAATTAAAAGTTTGGTTGCTTTTGAGCAAAGTTATATCAAAAAAAATTTTATTTTGTCTTTTCTTGCAATGGAATTAAATCTGGCTAAAGCAGACGTAAATTTGTCTAATTTTGGACATAAAATTAAATATTTTTTTTTGTTTATTAAAATCCCCAAATGTCGGGTCCCAAAAGTCGGGTAGCCTTTTGAGTAACGTCATAGCACCTTGTTTTATTTTTATAGCAATGAATGTCATCAATCATTGACAATTGTTTAATAAAAATACCTTTTTTAATTGGTTTTTCAGTTAAAATCTTGATAGAAAATTTTACAAAACAGATTTACTATTGTATTTGTTGACTCAATATTCATCATTAGGGTTATAAATTATATGGACTAAAAAAGCGCTAAATATGTACATAAAATATGGACTAAAAAAGCGCGAAATATGGACTAAAAAGCTCAAAAATGGCGAAATATGGACCAAAATATGGAATAAAAACTGCCAAAATATATCTTTTGAACCTAACAAATTCCGAAAAATGTATTTAATTCAATATTTGCGAAATTTAGACTTAAAAATACGCTAAAAACTGCCAAAGAATGGATTTAACATTTAAAAAATGCCAATTTTAATTAAATTCAAACTTCACAATTGCAAATCAATTACATCTCAAAATTTTTGTAATAATCTCATTCTGTTTTCAGCGAAAATTTTCGGAAGTGGACAAAATACCTAAAAAACTTTCCGAAATTTCGAAAAAAAACTCTCTTTTTTAGGCGTGTATTTTTAAAAAATTTACAAAAAAAGTCGCTCTTTAGGGGTGTATTTTTCGCTTTTTTGCATTTTTCTTGTGAAAATTTGTTAAAAATGGCCAAAATATGGACTAAAAATGCAAAAATGTCGAAATATGGATTTATTCTCGAAAACCCCAAAATTTGGATTATATGGACTAAAAACCTTCACCAAATCAAAAAATTTTAACGCAGAACTGCTATTTTTGAGCCCCTTTCTTCATAGCATATGCGCAGAAAAAATATGCAAAATCATATAATTTATAACCCTATTCATCATACATGCTGACAAAAATCTTTTGATAAATGCCATTTAATCTAATTTAAAAATAATGAAAATTTAATTGTTTTAAAATTGAAAAAATTTTACAATTAATCTTTCTAAAAAATTTATTAATGCCTTGACAAACCTAAATTGAAAAATAATTGTAAAATAATAATATTCATTGATTTTCTAATACTTAATTGTTTTCTTGCTGAATCATGGCAAAATACTGGTAATTTTAATATAATATTAATATTAGTCTGTTTAAACCTAATAAATTATTTCCTAGTTTCTTAAATGTTAAAAATTGTTTTTGAATTATTTATTATTTTCTTAATTCTCCTAAACGATATCGAGGGAATTGATGATGATTCATTTGAAAATTTATGGAAAAATGTGACTCCTGTGATGACAGATAAAAGTTTAAAAAAACGAAAATTCGGAGAAAATTGTGTAAAAAAGGAAGAAACCGATATTTTGGATGAAAATTTTCAGCAGAAAATCGCTAAAAATATTGAATCAATTAAATTAATTAAATCAGAAAATTGCAGTGACCAAGAAATGGAAGACATAAAGCCAGATGATTTGAAAGAAATCAAAAATGAACAATTTGTGGGCCAAAATAAATTTACTAAAGCAAAAATAAATGTGCCACAAATTGAAAATGGGCAATTAAGCAACGAAGCAGCAGAGGATGTTATTGAAAAACAACAACCAGCAGATGATCAAATCAATTCGTCAGATTCGGATTCCTCTGATACGGTAATAAACAAGGGGATACAGTAAAAGTTACTTAAAATAATATTTTGTTTTTAAATTACAAATTTCATAAATTAAGAATGCCAAATTGAATGATGAATTTGGCGAAGAAATGGAAATGTTAAAGAAATTTAATTACATGAAAATGAAATTGCGAAAAGAAAAATGTTACAAAAATTTGTCAACTGTTAAATTTGAATGTGAAATTGCAAATAAATTGGGCACAAATCGTACCAATATTTTTAAATTGAAGCAAAAATTGGGACAAACACGGAAGAAGAGCTTCTTCTCGCAAAATAAGGACATTAATATGGACACAAAAATGGAGCTGATCAGAGAGTTTGATGAAATGAAAAAAGAAAAAATTTATGGCTTTAATTATGACGGAAGAAAAAGAGCAAAAATTGAAAAGGAAATTATGCATAATTTGGGGATTAGTCGTAGGGAAATAAAACAATGGAAAAATGAATTTGGTAAAAATAAATTTAAAAAGAGAAAAAAAAGAAGATTAAATTTTGTTGATTAAATGATACATGTTTAAAAAATAACGCAAAAAATATAATTTTGTGCTTTAAGAGGTACACACCTCAGTTGGGCCGGCACTTTGGGCCCCAGCATGCTTTTCACTATAACTTTCTATAACTTTTTTCTTTATTATCAAAATCCAACATTTTTGGCATCATTCGAATGCTTAACATGTTTAGAAGACTTTTTCTAAGCTATTGCTTCGCGATTAGACAATTACCAAAAAAGTTATACATGAAAATTGCGAAAAAGTCGAAATTTTGGGTTTTTCATAATAAAAATTTTTTCCAGGCTTGAAATCTTTTCGCTTTTTGTAAGGCTAATAGAGCATGTGAAGAGCTTTCGGATGACACCAAGATTATTGGATTTGGATTAATTTTATTATACTAAATTGTTTTTTTAATTTTAATTCGTTAGTTGCAAAACTTAGAATTAAAAAAAAATTAAGATTCAACAAAGAAATTTACAACATTTACAAACAAACAAAAGTATGAAATAATTGAATTGTTTGAAAAATGTAAGGAAGAATTTTCAAAAAAATTCAATTTAATACCAACATGGAAAATTGAGACAAAAATTGCGGGAAAAATTGGCGTCGAATGGAAGAGCATTTATAATTGGAAGAGAAGCATCGGCTTAATCACAAGTAACGTAAAAAAAAAAAATTTTTTTAATCACAAGTAATACAATAAAACTTCTATTTCTTATTTTAAAATGAGCAAATTTAATATCATTAATTAGCTAATTAGTTTGCCTGCGGTTAAGCCAAGTCCAAACATTTTACCGACGATGAAAAATTGGAATTTTTGAAAAAAATTCACAAAATAAGGAAAACAAACCCAATGATAAGTGATAAGGAAATTGCTAAAAAATTCGGAGTCCATAGAAACAGCTTAATTCGTTGGAGAAAGAAGTTCGACATTGAAAAACGACAATAAAATGAATTTAGTCGAGGCGAAGTGATGAAATATATTCGTAGAATGGAAGAATAATATGCATTATAATAATTCTATTAAAACTAATTATCAACCATAAGCCAAATTGTAATTTCAAAATGACAATATTGACAATTAATTTTATTTATTTATTACAAAAAGTCAAACCATCTCTATTTGGTACAATTAGTTCAAAATTGTGTATTGTGCAGGGTGATTTTTTATAATGTATATATATTATACGAAAATAATAGTCGTATTTGGTTTTTTTTTTTTTTTTGTAAAGTTTCGGACCCAAAAATTGGAAATCATTTTATCGGGGCGGAGTCATTATTTAAAAAATCATCAATATGATTTTATGAACAATTATTTATAATTTAGCTCAACCAAATTTTTAATTCTTGATATCATTCGATAGCTCTAAGTGTTCTCTATCAGTCTACAAAATTTCAAAAAATTTGTTAAGTTCAAAAAATTATAGATAGAGGAACACAAAAAAAACCTTGTTTTTCGAGCATCTTTGGCCCTACCATTTAGGGCTATCGAATGATATCAAGAATTAAAAATTTGGTTGCTTTTAAGCAAAATTATAAAATAATTATATCAAATCATATTGATGGTTTTTGCAAATAACAACATAGCACATTTAACAGCTCCATATGGCGCAACTGTCAAGTATTTAAGCAAATCTGGACAATTAGATTATTATTCCAACAAATACATAAACATTGCTATTTATTTAACTTTAAAATTTTGAAAAAATGAATAGCTTATTGAATTCGTATTTTATTAGAACTATACTTTTCATGTTCACGAACTGAGTGAGGTTTTGGGTTGAACTTAAAAAAGTGTTAATAATAATAATAATATTTACATTTAATTATTAATTTTAGTTTTTTTTTCCAGAATAATAAATCATACACATTTACATTTTTTTGGGTTCGGCTTAGCTTATCCAATTGTTATTTAGCGACTTAAGAAATTCTCTGAATTTATCTTTTAAAATATTTGTAGCATCATATGTAAAAATATTTAAATTGTATAGGAAACTAATTTTGAATTTACCATAAACAAATAAATTTAAAAAAGTGTTACAGTATTTGCCCATTTCCGAACCCGGACCCGAATTCGAACAGAGTCGGTTTTTTTCAAAAAATGCATAAAACGACTTTTATCGTGTAGAGAGCAAAGTCGATTTGCTATTGTAAATTTTCTGCTTTTTTGGTGCAGTCACCAAAAATGATCAGAAAAAAGTGATCAAATGAAAAACCCAGCAAAAAATTGATAAGTTGATTATTTTTTTCAAAATATTATTCAAGCTAGCAAATTTTTATTCAGTTATTTTAATTTTGTTTTATGATGCTATTTGATAGAGAAATGTTTGCTGATCATTTCAAAAAAAAAAAGTTTATGGCTCTTTCATTACTTTTGAATTTTTTTTTATGAATTTTTAAAATTTTGTCATTTTTATGAATATTTTTAAACTTTGATCACTTTTTTCTGAACATTTTTGGCGACTGCGCCAAACTGCCGAAAATTCACAATAGCAGATGGTTTAAAGTGATTTGAGCAGTTACTCAGTTTGGAATATTCACTTGTCGGTGATTTTGTTGCAATTGCAACATTTTTATTTGTTGAAAATTCAAACTTTATTTTTAGACCTGAAAAAATGTATATTTAAAAAAAATGCGTCTTTTTGTTCTAATTCGTGTCCGGGATTTGGAAATTCGTGACCAGCATACTCGAAAAGCCCCGTGTAGTATTTTTAACATAAAGTATTAAAATTAAATAGAGACCACGATTTTGCATTATTTCCCGTATTATTATCATAATTATTGAAAAATAATTTTTTAGTTAATATAAATGGAAAAGATAATTTTATTGGATAAGAAAACACGGGGACAACAAAAAAAAATATATATAATTAAATAAACCGGGAGGCCGAAAAGAAGTAGTACATTTAGTAATAATGTGTGATTACTGTGTAGGGCCAACAGGTAATTAACCTGAGTTAATCACCAGTTTTGTGCCAAAGGGCCAAGCAATCAGATTTTTGCCAATCAAAATGGGATGAATGAATTGATCAATGGGGCGCAATGTGTCAGTGAGCCTGGATTAAATGACTCATACAAATTGATCAAAGTGATCAAAAACTGATTGGAGTGGCTGATCAAACAAAAAGAAAATGGATAGGAAAGAAAGAGGAGAATGAAATGTGAAAATCGGAGGAACGATTAAAAAAATCGACAAAATTCTCTTCTACCGGATGAACAAAAAAAAAATAGATAGAAACAAAGGTTGTCATTTGATTTTCATATGTGAGTGAGTGGTGGTTAATTAGATAATTAGCAAATCATTAACGCACAAAAAACTACCCTTTGCTAATCGTGTGGGGAGGTTAATGAGGAAGTATTTACAAATGGAGTAAAAATAGAATAAAAATGGAACCCATAAAAAAGTC